>SJXQ01000168.1:246132-272180 GCA_006408695.1 Aepyceros melampus
GGGAGGTGGGAGGGGGGTGGGATTGGGAACACATGTACACCCATGGCAGATTCATGTTGATGTGTGGCAAAACCAATACAATACTGTAAAGTAAAATAATAATAATAATAATAAATTAAAAAATAAAGTAAAATAATGTAAAATAAAATAAGAATGTGCCAAGCACATTCAAGTTGCCTAGATGGAGCATTGATACTTGTGATAGGAGAGAGGAGAAACATGGTTTGTGTCTTTGATATATCTGCAGTTATGTGTAGTTAACACCAGACAGACATTTCCACTTCTTAAAAGTAGAGAACTAAAGTTATATTGTGAGTTGGCAAACTGACCAAGTCTTGTATCAGCAGCCCGTAATGAATAGAAGAGAAGCCAACATTTATTGAACACTGTGGCTATGATTTTATCTCCTCAGTGATAAGGCATCATTTTGTTCACTTTATAAGTAAGAAAACTGAAGCTCAGAAGAGTAGTTTGTTCAGTTAACAAAGAGTCAGTAAGTGGTCGAGTTAGAATTTCCACTCACACCCGTGTTACTCAAAAGCCTTTGCTCTCTCTGGTACATCTGGATGCTTCTTATTGAGCTCAGTTTTGTGGATACATGTTGTTTCTGATTTTTATGTGTTGCCTCTGTTTAATGTGGACTGTTGGATACCTCGTAAAGGCAGACCTGGTTATTAAAAATGCCTGTGAGGAGAAGAGATATCAGGAGCATGTTGAGAGTTTAATGGCGTTCTGAAGTACTCCAGTATTCTTGCCTGGGAAGTCCCATGCACAGAGGAGCCTTGCAGGCTTCCGTCCTTGGGATTGCAAAGAGCTGGACATGACTTAGTAACTAAACAACTGAAATACTCAAGTGCTCTGTTATGGGAATACTCAGATTCACTGGTCTTATCCTCCCACTTTCCTATTCTCTTTCTATAAGGTGGGTTGAAAAATAGCATAGTATCAACTCAAGAGTCCTGGCCTGTCTACAATGTCCAAATATGTATGGATACAAAAGGGAAGTGCATTAATCAATATGGTTTTGCATATGGTTTTCTGCAACTTTGGATATTGGTTTCCCTTTTTTGCAAAATGCGAAGGTGCTGGACACATGGCATTCTTTAGTCTGTGTCTTTATAATTCACCTCTGATCTGGGGGTCTGCTTCCACTCAGTCTTCCTTAATTCAGGGGTATGAGCTGGATCGTCATCTTATAAGATCTTTATTTCTTATTTTTCACTGTAATCACAAAGCATCAATTACACTTAGACAACCTGCAACGGTTTCTCTACTTGTCCTAAGTTTGTGTAGCTCTCAGTGGTTTATAAAGCCCCATTATCCACTGTGCAGTGTGTCTCATTTTCTCTCTCAGTAACCCAGATGAACGGAGGCAGCATTAAGCATAGGTTTGAACTATTTAGCTTTATCTGAAAAACGTGCATGATATTAGTGTCCGTCTCCTCAACAGGCCACGGGGAAGAAATAAGTTGATACACATCACGTGGTGAGCAGGGAGTCCGCCAGCGTCATCAGTGTGGAGCATGTGCCGGCTAGTTTTTGGTGGCTTCCTCCAGTGACATGTTCCTGCTGACAAAGCAGGTCTAGAACCTCAGTGCTCAACTCAAAGAGAAGTGCTATTACTCCTACAATCTCCTGTTTGTCAAGGTCTGGGGGAGAACCTGGAAGGAAAATTTCTTCTGGGCAAACAATGGACTATTGGCTTAGATCTTGGGTCTGTGGATACTCAGTGTACCCACTCAATATGTCTTTAGTTACTCACTCTGCTTTAGGCACTGTGGAGGCTCAAATAAAGCATGGCCCTGGTGGCTCAGACGGTAAAGCATCTGCCTGCAATGCAGGAGACCCGGGTTCAATCCCTGGGTCGGGAAGAACCCCTGGAGAAGAAAATGGCAACCCACTCCAGTATTCTTGCCTGGAAAATTCCATGGACTGAGGAGCCTGGTAGGCTACATTCCATGGGGTCACAAAGAGTCAGACACGACTGGGTGATTTCACTGTCTGTGTGTGCAGAGAACTTATGTGTATCGTGTGAGAGATAAATGTTAAAAACAGGGAGCCAGGCTTTTAACAAAGGTCATTTTATTTTTTTAAGATGGCCCATTTTTTAAGTCTTTATTGAATTTGTTACATTATTGCTTCTGTTGTTTATGTTCTGGTTTTTTGGCTGTGGGGCATGTGGAGTCTTAGGGGATCCTGACCAGGGATCAAACCCACACCCCCTGCCTTGGAAGGCAAAGTCTCACCCACTAGACCACCAGAGAAGTCCCTAACAAATGTTATTGTAAGCGAATAATGAAAGCAGGTGCAAGATGCCTTGGCATGAATAAAGAAGGAAGCACAGGTGTCAGGGGGAGTTTGGCAAAATTGTATTTGAGCTGAGAGTTCTGAGTAATGAGGTGGTATTTGCTATACAAAATGCTGGAGAAAGGAAGGGCATTACAAATAGTGGGAATGGTGTGTACAGAGGGAAGGACGTGAGAGAACACGGCATACCCAGGAATGCAAGCACCTCTGTATGCCTGAAGCCCAGCAAAGGTCTGAGGGGTGGACAGAAGTAGAGTCTGAGGGAGAGGGTAGGAGTCATCTGGCAAAGGGGCTATGTATCACATAAGGGGATGGACATTTATCTTGAAGGCAACAGAGTAACATTTCATGATTTTGAACCACCGAAAAATGGCATGTTCTCTTATTTTAAGAGTGTTCTGGTGTTTATATGGAGAAGAATTGGAGAGTGCAGTTACTGCAAGCAGGTGTTTGTTTTAAATAAAATATTTTATTTGGTCTAAATGTGAATTGCCACAGGACTGGAAAAGGTCAGTTTTCATTCCAATTCCAAAGAAAGGCAATGCCAAAGAATGCTCAAACTACCACACAGTTGCACTCATCTCACATGCTAATAAAGTAATGCTCAAAATCCTCCAAGCCAGACTTCAGCAATACGTGAACCGTGAACTCCCTGATGTTCAAGCTGGTTTTAGAAAAGGCAGAGGAACCAGAGATCAAATTGCCAACATCCGCTGGATCATCGAAAAAGCAAGCGAGTTCCAGAAAAACATCTGCTTTATTGACTATGCCAAAGCCTTTGACTGTGTGGATCACAGTAAACTGTGGAAAATTCTGAAAGAGATGGGAATACCAGACCTCCTGACCTGCCTCTTGAGAAATCTGTATGCAGGTCAGGAAGCAACAGTTAGAACTGGACATGGAACAACAGACTGGTTCCAAATAGGAAAAGGAGTATGCCAAGGCTGTATATTGTCACCCTGGTTATTTAACTTATATGCAGAGTCCATCATGAGAAACGCTGGACTGGAAGAAACACAAGCTGGAATCAAGATTGCTGGGAGAAATACCAATAACCTCAGATATGCAGATGACACCACCCTTATGGCAGAAAGTGAAGAGGAACGAAAAAGCTTCTTGAGGAAAGTGTAAGAGGAGAGCGAAAAAGTTGGCTTAAAGCTCAACATTCAGAAAATGAAGATCATGGCGTCTGGTCCCATCACTTCATGGGAAATAGGTGGGGAAACAGTGGAAACAGTGTCAGACTTTATCTTTTTGGGCTCTAAAATCACTGCAGATGGTGACTGCAGCCATGAAATTAAAAGACACTTACCCCTTGAAAGAAAAGTTATGACCAACCTAGATAGCATATTCAAAAGCAGAGGCATTACTTTGCCGACTAAGGTCTGTCTAGTCAAGGCTATGCTTTTTCCTGTGGTCATGTATGGATGTGAGAGTTGAACAGTGAAGAAGGCTGAGCAGTGAAGAATTGATGCTTTTGAACTGTGGGTTGGAGAAGACTCTTGAGAGTCCCTTGGACTGCAAGGAGATCCAACCAGTCTATTCTGGAGGAGATCAGCCCTTGGATTTCTTTGGAAGGAATGATGCTAAAGCTAAAACTCCAGTATTTTGGCCACCTCATGTGAAGAGTTGACTCATTGGAAAAGACTCTGATGCTGGGAGGGATTGGGGGCAGGAGGAGAAGGGGATGGCCGAGGATGAGATGGCTGGATGGAATCACGGACTCGATGAACGTGAGTCTGAGTGAACTCTGGGAGTTGGTGATGGACAGGGAGGCCTGGCATGCTGCGATTCATGGGGTCACAAAGAGTGGGACATGACTGAGTGACTGAACTGAACTGAACTGAGCCAGTTACAAACAGGATTGCTATGGTTCTGACACATCGTGGAGTTTAGACTTCATTGGTGACTAGCTTACTGTGTGCAAAGTGCTGGGCTTGAAACGATTTCAGATACTATTTCTGCAAACTCCACATTGCCCCTTGAAAAATCTGTTTGGGAAGTCAAATTCTTTCTCTCTCTTTTTTTTTTTATTACTATCTTTTAGGTAAGAGAGACTTTGGGTACAGAATCAGACTGCAACCTTGGAAAATTGCCTCTAGGTTGATGAGCTATTTTGGAGATATTTGGGAGGATTGGTTATTGGGAGTGGAGAAGTTGTTAGAGGAAGGAAGTAGAACTGACTCCCAGGTTTCTGGCTTAGGTGATAGAGTGGATGGTTGGCCATTGTTGGCAGAAGCCATAAGATGTCATGTTTTAGCGTGGGAGAAAAGGGCACTCACTGATGATATTAATCATTCTTTTTTAGTGATGTTGAGTTTTAGTTTCCTGGAGGTCTTTGAAAGAAGTCTTGGGGGACTTTGAAAGTATCTGTCTGGTGTTCTGGAGAAAATCCTAGAATCACAAAGGGACTGTGGGTGAGCAGTATCAGGAAAGTGTGAAGGACTTGTAGCTTCAGCTATGGCAGAGATGGCCCAGGGAGAATGGGAGTGAGAAGTCGTTTTGTTTTCCCATGTCTGCAGAGACCAGGGAGTTTCACCCCATGAATTAGATTGTTGAATGAAGCTCCTCTGAGAACCAGAGGTCCAGGCACTTCACTGGGGCTGCACATTTCTCAGAGTGACCGGGAAGTGATGAGACAGCCGGGAGGTGATTGAGGCTTCCTCCTCCCCACTGCTCACCCCTGCCGTGTCATTGCTCTTCTGAGACTGAAAATAAAAACGAGGAGAGAAAAAACAGAAGAGTCTACTGGGCTATATGAGGACTGGAGATGAACCCCTCAAACTGCTGGTGATCATGATGCTGCTGCTGCTGATGCATGATGTGTGTTGGTGATCATGTTATTCTTGAATGTGTGTCTCCATTCCCGGATGCTGTTAGGGATGGTGGAATATATATATATATATACATACATACATACATATACATATATATACACACACACACTCACACATAAATTAACCCCCATTCCCCAAGTTCCTTTCTCCAGAAAGCTATTCCAGAATGGGTAGCTCTCTGGATATTTTTCTCAGAAGAGCTGCTCTTTTCAGTTCAGAGTTTTATCAGCAATTCTTATGCTAAGAGGGGTCAGGAGATGAGGCATTTCTCACGTTACTCTTGAAGCTACTCATGAATAATGGCCTATATTACCTCTATTGTCTGCCCCCAAACATAAGCAACCAGACAGGCAGAGGAGAAAGTAAAGATCACTGAATGAGCGAGACAGAGGGCAGGCTAAGGCTGAGATGGTAGGAAGAGGTGAAAAATGCAAGATGGGGCAGAGGGTTATGCAGGGGGAAATGTTTGAGTTGATTACTCAACAGATAGAGAATATGTCAGTTTCCCTAGCTTAAAGGCAAGCAAGATGAACAACAGAAGAGTATTGTGAAATCTTCCTAGTGAGATTAGGGGCATCCCCACCGAAGAGTGATGTAGCTAAAATAAATGAGAGGTCATTATTCCGGGCTGAATGCATAATGGATTAAGAAGTTCACAGGGCTTTTCACCACCTCTTCATACCATTACTGGTGATTATGTTGCAGTTTCTGCTGGGTGTGGGGTGGGGGGGGGGTGATGGAATCTGTCTCTGAACAATTTTCTTCCTTCATCGGTGAATTGATTTCCTTGGGCTCTGACTGGGGTTTTAGGTTTGTGAGGATTAAGAGGGACAAGTCCAAATAATTCCAAACCATCTTGGGACTTGCAGTGCAGTTTCTTGATGGAAAGGCTGTGTGTCGTTTTTGCTGCCTATAGGTGATGTGATGTATGAAAATGGTGCCTTCTGCTGACTTGAAAGCATCTCACTTGCCTACCAGAAAACTCATCCAGGGCTCTCAAGAGAGAGGCAACATTTAAAATGAAAACTTGGTGGGGCTTTCATGCTGTGCCGGCTGAGTCATTTTATAGCGAGAGGAGGCAACAAAGAATACACCAACCGAGGAGGTCACAGAGTGTGACCGAGGTCTGTGAGAAGGCACGCGGTGCTGCTGGATGAGAGCAAACCAAGCCCTTTGTGCTGGGGCTCAAGTCTTGGGAGTGATGGATGCTTTATGCACTGAGGAGGCTCCGAGAATCCTGTCCTGTGGCTGTGCTGCTCCTGGGCCCCGGGAGATGACTGTCTGGGGGGGGGGCGGGGCCTGGACTTTTGTTTCAGTGTCTTCAGAGCAGTGACATCAGATTGGATAGGCTCTTGGTATCTTCAGAGAGGCAAACTTTATGTTCCTGTGAAGTGAAGTGAAAGTTGCTCAGCTGTGTCTGACTCTTTGCAACCCCATGGACTATATAGTCCATGGAATTCTCTAGGCCAGAATACTAGAGTGGGTAGCCTTTCCCTTCTGCAGGGAATCTTCCCAACCCAGGGATCAAACCCAGGTCTCCTGCATTGCAGGCAGATTCTTTACCAGCTGAGCCACCAGGAAAGTCCAAGAATACTGGAGTGGGTAGCCTATCTCTTCTCCAGGGGATCTTCCTGACCCAGGAATCAAACTAGAGTCTCCCGCGCAGATTCTTTACCAGCTGAGCTTCTATCAGGGAAGCCCAATATGTTGCATAGGACATATGTTCCTATGTTTCTTATTAAAGTTTGTTAAAAGTAAGTAGAAAGGAGCCCTTTAATCCTAATGGGGAGCAAGAGCTGAGACTTTTGATTGATTATAATGGTAAAACCACAGCAAAATCACTGCAACCCTCCAAGCCTTTCTTAAAAAAAAAAGAAAAAAGAGATTACCACATGAAAGATCCATGAAGAGAGTAAAACAGTGTTGCACTACGGCCTGAATCCTCCTCATTTTGTTTCTAAACAAGTATTTTAAGGCAACAGTCTCTTCTTCCACTTGTCAGTCTGGCACTAATGAATGCAAAAGAGCAGTTGCATTCTGGGGTCCTCTGAGAATATGCTTCGATTTGGCAGTGGTGGTGGTGGTGATGGAGATGGTGGTAGTTATGGCAGAAGCAGTGATGGTGGTGATGGTGGTAGTTATGGTGGAGGTGTTGGTTGACACGGTGGTAGTTATGATGGTGGTGGTAGTTAAGGCACTGGTTGTGGTGGTGGAGGTGATGGTCTTCCATCCCAGAGCTAAGAGGGGTCTGACATATGCAGGGTATCTTTCAGGTAAGATGGTTCTGGGACTGTTGTTCTAAGGACTGGCTCATACTCACATCATGGACCCTTTGGGTTAAGATGGTAACAAATCAGAATCTATAGAATCAGAATTGTACATGGAAAGAACTTTGTGATGTCTTTCTTGTCCATTACATGTCGCTAGCTGAGAAGTCCTTCAGCTGCCCATCTTGTTTTTGCTTTTGTTTAGCTGTTAAGCTGTGTCCAACTCTTTTGTGACCCCATGGACTGTAGCCCACCTAACTCCTCTGTCTATGGGATTTCCCAGGCAAGAATACTGGACTGGGTTGCCATTTCCTTCTCCAGGGGATCTTCCTGACCCAGAGGTCAAACCTCCGTCTCCTGCATTGCAGACAGATTTGGGAGAAGCCACAGATGAAAATCTCCACTATTGTACCCTATGTCCTTTCTTTAAATAGGAACTAATATACAGTATTAAACATACTTCTGAAATGATACCCAGCCCTACCTAGAAGAGAATGGCTCCATGTTGTTATTCTCAGAACACTTCCTTTTCTTTTTCTTTAACCTACTGAATCTTACAGATATGTGAATTAATTAAATCATTCATTTATACAACAGGTATTGATACATGAAGTGCCTAGAGTGGGCACAGTGCTAAATGAAGCACTGTGGGGAAAACAATAGAAATAAAGGAACAGGCCTAGTCCTTGAGGAGTACATCACATTGCAGAAACAAGAAAATAATTCATGAAATGTCTAGAGAACAGCACAGCCCAGTGCAGTGGAAGTAGGATCCTGGGATGGCAGGTGGAGCAGGGTGACGCCACAGGCTGTGGGAAAGAGGAAAGCATCATGGAACAAGGCCAGTCTTGAGTTTTGAGGAATGGATTTCAGTTGGTAGAAAGTGAGGGTTTGGGAGAAACATCTGACCTTTTGTATAGACCGTATAGGAATTTAGGATTCCATTTCTTTCTTCCTCAGTGACTGCTCCTGTGCAAGATGTAGGGATCGTCCATCAACCTTATAACTCATACTCTCCATCCTGCACCCACCAGCAAGACTTCTATTACTCACACTGGAAGAGCTTTGTGCTCGCTGTTCTCCGAACAGGACCCTGTCTATGAGATGCAGCTTGGGTGCCATAGGAGGGCTTGTTTCCATGGACAAAGCTTGATGAATGCCTACCTTGCTCTTCTTCCCTACTGGTGGGCAGTACTAGACTGATGTTTCTTTCTACCTTTATTCCTTCCAACGAAGGGCTGGTAAACTAAGATAGTCAGGGTTTTCAAACTTCAGAGCATAGGACCCATTATTTACAGTATAATTTCCAAAGGTCAGTAGTGGTAATTTCATCAGCCTCATGACTGCTTCCTTCCAGCCAATGTTCATGAAAATGTCACGCTCTAGGCTGGTGTTGCACCTTTTATATCATGATGTCAGCTTCAGTTACATTTCCTCAGGAAGACCGTCTCTAAATCCACATAATCTCTTTCCTCTTCTCAACTGTGCTACTGCGTCATGATTTCTGATGATGTATTTACCTGTGTGGTTACCAGATAAGCGTTTGAGTCTCCCATCAGGCGGAGAGATCCAGGAGTCACGAACATAGTGTGTCTTGTTCACTGTTATACACTCCAGCCCCTAGCCTAGGTACAGAGAGAAATGTCTGATGGTTGTAGGAATGAATTTAAAAATAAAGGCGTGAGTGGGTAGAGATGTATGATCCTGGGAACTAGGACACCTTGGGATGACTATCACAGGCAGGGAGGTTTACTGGCTGCTGCTCTGAATCGCCCACAGGACCTCAAATAAAGCAGTTGAGAAAGGAGCCTGCTGTGACAGTCTAGAGAAATGCCATCCTTGTGCCCTCTGAATTAACTCAGCAGACCCTTGGAACTGCCATCCCAGCTGTTTTAGAGGTATTACCCTTTCTGTGACTACAGGCTGGATACTCTGGTGTTGCCACTAGAATCCATTTTATTGCAGTGCAGATTTTCCATTAAGGATGGGGCAATCAGTTCAGAAAATCAGGTTTGTTGTTGATTTTCATATAAGTCATGTCTGACTCTTTGTGACCTCATGGACTGCAGCACACTAGGCATTCCTGTCCTTTACTATCTCTTGGAGTTTGCTCAGACTCATCTCTATTGAGTGAGTGATGTCATCCAAACATCTCATCCTCTGCCACCCTCTTCTTCTTTTGCCTTTAATCTTTATATTTCCAGAGGAAAAGAAATTTCCTTTTATGTTTTCAGTTTCTTACTGACTTTTGACGTGGAGAATTCTGCCATGTGTTCTGGGTACTTAAAACAATAATAATAACAGCTAATTTTTTATAGATAGGCACAACTGATTAAGTTTGTATGTATATCATTTCACTGAATCTTCAAAACAACCCTGTGGGGTAGATAGCTTCCCTGGTTGCTCAGCTGGTAAAGAATCTGCTTGCAATGGAGGATGTTTGCTCAGACTCATCTCTATTGAGTGAGTGATGTCATCCAAACATCTCATCCTCTGCCACCCTCTTCTTCTTTTGCCTTTAATCTTTATATTTCCAGAGGAAAAGAAATTTCCTTTTATGTTTTCAGTTTCTTACTGACTTTTGACGTGGAGAATTCTGCCATGTGTTCTGGGTACTTAAAACAATAATAATAACAGCTAATTTTTTATAGATAGGCACAACTGATTAAGTTTGTATGTATATCATTTCACTGAATCTTCAAAACAACCCTGTAGGGTAGATAGCTTCCCTGGTTGCTCAGCTGTTAAAGAATCTGCCCACAATGTGGGAGACCTGGGTTTGATCCTGGAGGAGGGCATGGCAACCCACTCCAGTATTCTTGCCTGGAGAATCTCATGGATGGAGGAGCCTGGTGGGCTACAGTCCTTTGGGTCACAAAGAGTTGTACATGACTGAGTGACTAAGCACTTGAAGTAAGTAAAGTTGTAATCAAATACCCATTTGGTAGAGGAGGGACGAGAGAGGCATCAGAACAAACAACAGAGGGGGCTTCCCTGGTGGTCCAGTGGTTTAGAATATGCCCTACAATGCAGGGGGCACAGGTTCAATCCTTCGTCCAGGAGAATTCCTCATGCTGCAAGTGAGTAAGCCATATGCCACAACTAGTGAGCCCACACACCACACAGCTGTGCTCACAACTAGAGAGAAGCCACCACAATGAGAAGCCTGTGCACCACAATTGGATAGAAGCCCCCTCTTGCTGCAATTAGAGAAAGCCCGTGCAGTAAAAAGACTCAGCATAGCCAAAAGTAAAAATAAAAATAAATAAATAATTTTAAAAAGAACAAACAATAGAGTTGGTGTTTGAGCCCAGATTCAATCTTCTACCTTGCATTCCCTTTCTGGTCTCCTAACATAGGTTAATATTCTAATGCTCCCCATGTAACAAATCCATATATATTGTCCAAGTGTGTTTTCTTATTTCTTGTTATAACAACCCTATGGGGTGAATACAGCTACTCTGCCCATACTACAGGTGAAGGCACTGAGGCTCAGAGAGGTTAGGGAACTTACTCAAGATTACACAGCTAGTTACTGCCACAGTTAGACTCAAGCATTGATTGGCTTTCCTCTAAAGGCCATGTTTCCAGCCACTGCACCTCGATCCCTACCCTGTCCCAGAAATGCCATGTATGGATCGTTCAATGTGGTAGCATGGAAGGACTAGTTAATTGTGTACCAGGCAATAGCAACAGAAAGCCAACAGGTTTTTCTACCATATGCCATAGCCTTCTTTTCCCCTCTACCTTAAAAAGAGGAAGCGTTTTTTCTTTCGACGACCCTGCATTGTCAATTGACCTGTTTTCCCTGGTTGGAACCCTCCATGTTTCCAACATTAGCACACTGCTGGTAAATGAGCTGTTTCAGTTTTCATCCTTCCCACCTGAAATTATGTGAGCACTGCAAAGGGAGAAGGTGACCTGGGGTGGGTATCCCTCTCTTTAATTTTGGACCAAACTCTGTCTTTGTACCAGTGAAAAGTAAGGAAATTTAAATGACCCAGCACAGTTTTATATCACTAATTCATCACGTATTTCTTTGAGGAAATCTAAACTCTAGCTGGGCTTCCCTGGTGGCTCAGATGATAAAGAATCTCCCTGCAATGCAGGAGACCTGGGTGTGGTCCCTGGGTTGTGAAGATCCCCTGCAGGAGGGACTGGCTACCCATTCCAGTATTATTGCCTGGAGAACTCCATGGACAGAGGAGCCTGGTGGGCTATTGTCCATGGGGTCACAAAGAATTGGACACACTGAGTGACACACACATACACGTACACGCACACACACCTGGTAGTTAAGTTTCTGCAAACTAGATGCCCAAATGAACCTGTGCTTCTTGGTTCCAACTAAAAACCTTACGTCATTCTTATGCTTGCTTGGGAGATGAGCTGAATCCCCTTCCCCACCCTCATCCCCTTGCAGGGTCTGTCTTGTCTTCAAGATGCTCTGGCTCCCCTCTTCATCTGGGTCTATAAGGATGAGCTCAATCTTGGCTGATCTCTTCAAACTTTAATTTCTAAGTGCTCTTGTCAGTCTTGACTTTCTCCTGCAGATTTTTATTTGATTAACCCCTATGACTCCTGCCTTCCCCTGTTGCCATAAGGTGGAATCTTCTGCCTTGATCTCAACTCCTCTGAATTCAATTTCGGCTCTTTGGTCATCAAGGCTCATCCAGAGACCCAGCTGGTTTTAGCAGCAGTCTTATCACCTAACATCAGCAATGTGATTGGCCCAATCCTAAATAATAGGATATTTTTGTCTCTCTGATGGCAGAACTCTTTCCCGAGATGATGAAATAGAAAATGCTTTGTTAGATTCATACATTAGAAAGAATTTAAATATAAACATCTGAATGGAATAGGTGGTCCTGAAACAAGTTGGAATATATATATTTTATTATACTTAAAATATCAGTGGAGATCAGGATGAAAGGTAGGGAAATTGCCAGTTGAAGAGGAAAGAAAACCTTTCTGTTATATCCTTATCTCACAAAATGTACCAACTGAAGCTTAGTAATATTACATGCAAAGATGTTTCATGTAAAATAACTTGAAGACAATATAGATGAATAATTTTGAATGCAAGGTGCTTCAAAATATAAAAACATCTGATGATATCACTCATTGGAAAAGATTCTGATGCTGGGAGGGATTAGGGTCAGGAGGAGAAGGGGACGAAAGAGGATGAGATGGCTGGATGGCATCACTGACTTGATGGACGTGGGTTTGGGTAAACTCTGGGAGTTGGTGATGGACAGGGAGACCTGGCATGTGTGATTCATGGGGTAGCAAAGAGTTGGACACGACTGAGCGACTGAACTGAACTGAACTGATGATATCACAAGAGAAGATATCAATAAATTTTCATATAGAATATAAAAGCTCTGCAAACCAAAATCATAAACATCTTAGAAAATATATTTCCAATAGTTGATGAAAGCTATATATGTATATCTGTGTCTATAAAATATACATATATATTATGAATCATGCAAATCAGTAGGAAAAACAATAGTGGCACAGTAAGGAAATGAAAAAAGATAAACAGATAATTAATAAAAAATAAGTGATGAATACTTAAAATATTAGTCCAGTCTCACTAGAATTCAAATAAATGCAAATTAAACAGCACTGCTAAAAAGTAGATACTAAAATAAATAAAGGCTGGTAAGATTATAGAGAAATAATTTCCTCCAGTAGTTAAATATATAAATTGTCAGAAGCTTTCTAAAAAGCAATCTAGCAAGACATTAATAAAAACACTTTGATCAAGTAACCCTACTCCTAATCTGTACTAAGAAAAGTAGCCACATAGTTATATAATAAGATGGTTTTTACACCCTTTTGTATAATACAAATCCTCCTGCTGCTGCTGCTGCTAAGTCGCTTCAGTCGTGTCCGACTCTGTGTGACCCCCATAGACAGCAGCCCACCAGGCTCCCCCGTCCCTGGGATTCTCCAGGCAAGAATACTGGAGTGAGTTGCCATTTCCTTCTCCAGTGCATAAGAGTGAAAAGTGAAAGTGAAGTCCCTCAGTCGTGTCCGACTCCTAGCGACCCTATGGACTGCAGCCTACCAGGCTCCTCCATCCTAATACATCTAAATACCTAATATTGGGAAAGTAGTTAAATAGCATATCCTGTAGAATAAAATATTGCATAGTATTTGAATGTTTTTATATGTTTTATATGTTTTTGATATTTAAACACCAAAAATGCTTCTGATGTGGTGTTAAACTAAGAGCATCAGAGGCAAAATTATTTACATTTTGATCCAAGTGCTGGAAAAAAAAGCAAATATTAATACATTAACACGTACATATGTAAAAGATTAGAGGGAACTCTATTAAAATACCAAAAGAGGTTATCTTTAATTACTATTATCATAGATAATTTTAATTGTCATCTTTAAATTTTTATTTTTTTCTAAAATTTTGATAGCGACTGTGTTCTGTGTTACTGTTATGATCAGGAAAAGTAATAAACATTATTAAAATGTGTGTCCCTGCCTTACTTGAAAAAAAAATTTTTTTGAGCATCTGTTCCAGTTGAGGCGAGAGAGGAAGACGGGAAGGTGTCTTCCTTTCTTTCCTTGTAGGATCTGGGCTGGAGCAGGTTGTTTGCACACAGTGGGTGTCTATCTCCAGGGCAGTTGAAAGGGGGTTCTGGTAAGCAGCTTACATCAGCATGTATCACACAGGGCCAGAGAAAATACAGATAGAAATTAAAAAGAGTGATTGTGGTTAGCATTAAACCAGATGAAAATACTTCTCTGAGAAATTTCTGGATCCAGACATACCTAATCTCACAAACCTGCTCTCCTAAGAGTGATCCTAGATGCAAAGCAAGGATCCGGCTTTTCAGTTCTAGATTTTCTAACAAAGCCCTCATCTCCATGTATTGTCACTGTTGCGACAGTGCTCTTATACCAGCCTGTAAGCTCTGTTGGGCTAGGGACCCACTCTGTCTGGTAGAGTCATGCTCAGTGATAATACGTGAGACTGTGAATGAATGAACTTGGGAACTGACTAGAGGATAAACAGAAGACTGGCTTTGTAGCAGCTTCACACTGTTAATGTTTTGGTTTTGGCTGTAGGTTTTACTTGACTATGTAGATGCCATCTCTTTTTGTCTCTCAGGGTTTACCCATGGCTGATTTAACTTGTCAGCTTGGTCCCACTTTGTACTGAAAATCAGAATTGATGAGGATCTAAGGGGGGGAAAGGATGAGAGGTATTGACTGTAGTGGTCAACAGTGTGAGCTCAGGCATGCGGTTGGTTGCGTGTGCAACTTGATTCTGCTTTGTGCTAGCTGTGGATCTTGGGCGGGTCACTTGACCTCTCTGTGTTCTAGTTTATTCATCTGTAAGGAGTGATGATAACAATAGAATGAATGTACCTCAAAGGGATGCTGTGAGGCTTAAGTGGATTATTATGACACATAAAGCACGTATCTTGGCAGTGTAAGTGATATATGCATGATAGCTTCTATTGTTTTTGTTCCAAAAATCAGCAGACATCCTCTGCAGTTAACCGCAGCTATGGAATTAGTACATTTTTGTTTCTATATGCCTCCCAGTGTTTCCTATCCAAAACCATGCCTAAATGATGAACTTGATGTCTTCATAAAGCTTGCTATTTCACAGCATTTTAATCTCTCTCATCTATCATCTTGTTTCATTAGTTAAGAACTGTCATGACAAATTAATAAAAAGCGTCCTTTAAAAATAGTAATATTTCAGATGTCAAAAACCAATTGCCACAAAATTTTACTCCAAGACCTGTAGTATTTTTCTCACTCGATGCTTTGTAATTCTTTTCATTCTATGATTTAAACGTTTCCTTTTCTAGACTCTAAGCTCTCTGAGGGCAAACACTGTTTACTAGCTGTCCTACGTATCCTACTCTTTATGGATATTTTACTGACCTACAAGTGTTTCTTAAATGAATGACTAGGTCCCTTTTTGTTTAATTACAAACACAGGGAACCCTGGTTGTGATAGTCTTACGTCTTAGCAGAGGTGTCTCTGACACTTTGGTAGATGATTTCTTATAATTTCATCTGGGAATTTAAAAATCCTATTTTCCACCCTCTAACAATGCCATCTGCAATGAAGAGAGGATGTACTGGAAGACTGGTTGGTGATGACCATTCATGACACACCTTCTCCTGTAGAAAGCAACTGCTGAGATCTCCCCTGTGGATTTGAAATACATAATTGTGCACACAAGGAGATGCTGGACCATATTCCTCATCCTCTATGTCTTACGCTAAATAATGTGTTTATTTTTAAAAGCATTGTTGTTGTTTTATGACAACAATAATACCCTTCTGTTATCTGAACAGTTTATAGAATGTCCTATATGCATTATTTCATTTAATCTGTACAGTAAGCTTATGTATGCATTTTTAAATGTTTAGATTATTTATTTGACTGCATTGGGTCTTTATTACATCATGTGGACCTTTCATGGTAGCATTTGGGCTCCAGAGAGCATGGACTCAAGAGCGTATGGGCTTGGTAGTCGTGGCACATGGGCTTGGTTGCCCCGGGTCACGTGGGATCTTGGTTCCCCAACCAGGGATCAAACCTACCCTGCCTTGCAAGGTGGATTCTTAACCATAGGACCACCAGGGAAGCTGCAGTAAGCTTACATTTTTATTGCTGTTTTACATGCAGCAGTCTGAGAACTGGGAGGAGAAAGAGTTAGCTAGTCTGTGCCATTAGGTATATTATCTCATTCAACTTCATAGCAGCCCTGGAGGTAAGCGGTAGGGTCTCTATTGTACCAATACATATCCAAGGTTCAGAGATATTTACTATAATACAACTGAGATTCAAACTCTGGTTTGTCTGGCAACAAAACCTATGTTCCTCTCACTACACCAGTAGTGAGATTCAATGCCATATTGATTCAATATTGATTCAATGCCATAATAACCTTTATTCTGTAGAGTCTACTTCTTAGAACTGAAGTCACTGATTTCTGCTCTCCTCCCCCTGCTTCCAGCCCTACCCCCGATCCCAGGTTTATTGAGGTATAACTGACAAATAAAAATTGTATGTATTTAAGGTGCTCAAGGGCTTCTCTCATAGCTCAATTGGTAAAGAATCCGCCTGCAGTGCAGGAGACCTGGGTTCAGTTCCTAGGTTGGGAAGATCCTCTGGAGAAGGAAATGGCAATCCACTCCAGTATTCTTGCCTGGAGAATCCCATGGACAGAGGAGCCTGGCAGTCCATGGGGTCGCAAGAGTCGGACACGACTTAGCGACTGAACTACTACTACTAAGGTGCTCAATGTGATGATTTGATATATCCATACATTATAAAGTGGTTACCACAGTCAAGCTAATTAACATTCCATCGCCTCACATATTTACCATTTTTGTCCATAGGTCTACTCTCTTAGCAAATTTCCCGTATGCCGTACAGTAATGTTGACTATAGTTACCATATTGCACATTAGATCCTCAGAACTTACTTGTCTTATAACGAGAGGTTTGTACCCTTTGACTCACCTCTTCCCACTTCTCTGACCCCCAGGCCCTGGGAACTATGATTTCACTCTCTGCTCCTGAGTTCAGGGAGTCGCTGCTCCCCCCTAGTAACCCTGTGATGTAATCGTGCATGTGAACCTGGAGAACATCTTAGGACAGGCTTTCTTTGCCTCCTTCCCACAGAGAACTCATACTTGAGTCCTCTGTCTGCGGTGGTAAACCGAGAGATCGGACACCATGTTTTATTCCTGTCTGGTGCTGTTCACATTGTCTCCAACCTAGGCAATGATTTGGAATCTGGGATTAATAATGCCGACCATCATTAGCATTCTCATCATTCTTCCCCTGTCTCCCTCTTCCTAAGCCTAATTACTTTCTACAGAATGCCCTCGAAAACTAGGACCACAAATTTAGCAGTTTGGTTGGACTAAGAGGCAGAGAGCGATGGCTGCCCTGCCTGTCTTGCATTTCAAGGATGTTTTTCTAAAACTCCCCGAAACAACCAATTTAACTAGACAAACCTGTGGCCTTGTGAGAATACTGCAGAGACTCTTTAGAAAAAAGATTAAGCTTGCTTCTGACCAAGTAGACTAATTTTGGATGCTAGTAACCCTGGTTGGAAGGTAGAAACATCAGTGTTCAGTTTTGGGTCAGGGAATCGTTGTTCAATATGCTAAGATAATTCATTTTTCTTGAGTGTTTTTCCTTTCAAGTCACGTTTTACTGCTGGAGTTACTCAGCGAATTAATAGGTATAGAAATACAAAGCTCTTTTCTTATTACATCTTATCGATCTGATTGCAGTGTCATTAATTGAAAGAGTAGGAAAATGTGATGGATGGTTCAGCTTAGGATGCTATATTCGTTTTGGCCCAAATCTGTTGGAGAATGCTGTAGGAAACTGACCAAAAGCAGCCTTTTGGTCTGACGTGAATTCTTTCTTTGTCAGTCCGTGTGAGAGCACTCAGTCCTAGTGAGATTTACAACGTGAAATTATAAACTGTTTCTACCCTTAAAGGAAAACCAACACTCAGGTTGCTTATTTGTAGAGCTGACAAGAATCCATTTTGTTCCTCCCTTTTATAGATACCATATATATGACATTTACAAAAAAAACCCAATTCTGACAAATTTTGACTCAAAAATAAGGAAGTGGACATTTTGCTCTTTGTTTTAAGTACTTTTATTTGGAATATTGTGGTTCTGAAACATTATTTTCATTCATCACCATTGCAACCATCTCATTTTTGTGGTGTGTGAGACTTCAGAGACTGGTTATGTGGTTAGAGATTGTTTTTTAGGGTTATTTTCTTTTGGGGTTGTTGGACCTGCAATCCCTTGAATTTCCCCCATACATTTAAATTAACTTGGGAATTTTATACATGTACAGATATGTCCACATACATATTTAATAAGGAATCTTTTAAAATATTTTAATCCTCTATGTGAACAAAAAATTCCCAGGCTCAAACAAAAGCATATCAGATTATGTCTGATTTGTTTGCAAAGGCTGAGCTGGTCTCCTTGCTTTCTTCCTTATGCTTTAATGAGCTGGGCTATTTTTCTCTCCTGTTTATTATTTTAAATGTTTGAAGCTTGACGTGAACGGGAGGAACACTTAGATTCAAAGCATGTTGACATGGCAGAAGACATCACTTGTCTCCTCGCTTGCTTTTAATAAACATTGTTTGGAGAAGTTTTGAAGTTTAGGACATGTTACTCATAATACACGTCCTGCCGAATATCTTTTCATCCTTAGTTTGTGGCATTCAGATGTGTTTCTCAAGGTGCGAATGCTGCTTCTGGTTGTACTTTTGGATGGTAGAATAAGGCATCCGTGGAAAGATATGAAGTGAGCAAATGGCCACACGGCGTGACCGCGTTCTGGAGCACATCTTGAAAATGTATTCATGGTCTGAGTGCAGAGACAATGGATTGCGGTTCGGGGTCCTCTTCACTGACCTTTGGCTTGGTGAGAAACGTGGGCTGCTTCCTCTGATCTTCAGCTCCTCTGAGAGTGAGAAAGAGGCTGCTCCCACATTCGGATGTGAATACTGCCGCTGAGTGCACAGACTGCCTTACCCCGATATTGTGTCTAAAAATATATCCTCAGAGAGGCAGGCATATGCTCGCGCCTCGGTGTGAAGGAGCTGTCGCCTGTGTTCCTTGCTGTCCCCGTCTAGATGCTGAAGTGAGAGATTAAATGATCCCAGAAGCCCTGCCAGGGTTTTGATTTGCCATTGTCTCTGCTTCTTCGCTGCCTGTGAACGGGACCCCCGACGCAGGGCTTTCAGAGACCAGCCGGTGCTGATGGAGTCCGTGACTCGCTGCCGGTGCCTGCTCCTTCTGTTGTGCTCCGTCCCAGCCACGCTTTTCTTGCCTTTTTGGGAGGCAGAGAGCACGGGGCAGAGGTTGCACTTGGCACACTTCAACTCCGTTGTTACTGCTGTGGCTGTTACTCCCTTCGGCAAGAGCCAAGGAGCAAACAGGACGGTGGGTCACCTCTCCAGCTATTTAGCACCATTTCCCTTCCCCTCTCTCGACATGGTTAGGTTTTTTTTTTTTTTCTGTCTTAAGTGACAAGGTTTGATGGGTGGTGGTGTGTGTGTGTGTTGGAGGGGTGGTTCATGAGCCTCCCTCGCTACCTCTGCTGTATCTTGATGGGGACCTGCTTTCTCCTGATTTCTACCACCTCTCCTCATTTCCAGAGCTTGCTAGATTCTTCATCCTGTTCCTGCAGCTCAGTGGGGTTTTCTGTTTGAGTATTATCTCCAAATTTCTCAGCTTCTGTAGTCACCTCCCAGGTTAAAAGGGGGTAACATGATTGTTGAAATAATTTTGTCCAGGAAGAAAGAAAAATAGAAATGGCTCTTTAGAGTGATAATCCTAAGAAGAGGGGTCCGTAGCACAGGGAAATCAGGTGGACTCTGGAGCCCCTGTCACAGTGTGGCTGTAAATGTATGTCTTCAGGTGAGACTTTCTGTCTTATTTACAGAGTTAGGAAACTATATTAACCTTCATGATAGCTCCCATACTTTATTGGAAAATAATCTCAATTCTAAATCAAATGCTGAGGGAAGAAATGAAGCTTTTTATGGGCCAGAAAAGAAGAGTTAAAATCATAGATCACATCAGAAACAAAGTACACCACTCCCTTTGCAATGATCCCTATGCAAAAGTGAGTAAGAGCAACTGTTACTTATTCCTCCCTCTTTCCTCATATATATTCAAGTTAACAATATTCTGATGGCCTTGAAAACTGAAAGGCAAAGCCTTGCTTTTCCAAAGATTAGTTTTTTTTGAGAGTTCTGCAAAATGAGAGAAAAGAATTCTTTGTATTGTTTCAGATGGTTAGCAGGATTCATACAATATAAGTTGATATTCACAAGATGTGCAATTAGAAAAAATATACTCACGCACACACATGTACACATACATATACACGCTCCAAAAGAAACCCATCCAATGTTAAACAAAATCCAGATTTGAATTTCAACCAGATCAGTTTCATCTATTGTGGAGAATTAGTCTTCTTATATACTTTTTCATGGCTGAATACTTCCTTCTCCTCCTTTCATCATTATTTTATTGGTTTATTTCATAAAAGGCACTGAAATGGACAAAGAACTCTACCACAGAGTTAAGTTCTAGTGGCAGTTCATTGAAATGGAGTATGGATCAAATGTGTCACGAACTGTTATTTGTAATCAGGTATTTTCTTTTAGTTCAGCTTAATACATTTTATTCCCAGTTGTGTCAAAGAAACATGTATGCCTTTAGACACTCTGTGCCTAATTATGCAGCTGGATACATTAATATCCTGTCATGTTACATGCATTTGAGAGTTAAACAGGGAAAGATGCTGTTATTCATAGCCAGCAATTTCCCAGGATCCAGCAAGATCCTGGTGCTGGAGTATTTGCTAGTCTTTCTACCTTTGTTCCTTCAGAGCAATGAAGGTCTCTGCTATTGCTGACTAATTGATAGTCTTACTAACCACTGTGGGCTCCTCAGATTAGAATTGCATGCAGATATGGGTCTTGATTCAAACACTAAGGAATGCACACTCTCCCTTAGATGGGCAGAAAGTCTTCGTACTAACAGAGGTGCGATGGAGACTGCAGGACATAGAAGAGGATGGGGGTGGGGTGGGAGAGAGATGGCTGACAGCAGGAATATCCCTGCAAATAGTTCTAAAATGCATGTACAAATGTAGAAGCCTTCAGAATCATCCAACAATGCAGACACCTTTTTTTATTTCTTCCCGGCAGGATGTCTCCATCCGGAGTATTCACAAACACACACACATGTCCATGCAAACCAAGAAGAGGTGAGAGCCCTGCCATCTCAGCTCTGAATTCATCTGATTTCCTTTTTTCCCCCCTGCCTTGTACTCCTCCATGCATTGTCCCTGCATCCGATGGCAGCCGCCCTTACTCTTGAAAGCAAGAGTCACAGCGGGAGCAGAAAGAGGGTTGAGGGAAGGCTTTGTCGAAGCCACCGTTGTCTATTGTTTCTTTGCTTTCACTGCTGTGCTTTTTTTTTCCCCCTGAATCTTTCCCTTACTAGTGGCCTGTGTCCAGGAGGAGGGAAAAAATTGTAAGAGTCCGTAGAGTAGCAGAGGGTAGCTATTTCTTTTGCACACTGTTTTAAGAAACAGCTTAGCAATTCGGTCCACAAAATTAGGAAATACAGCAAGAATGGGGGGTTCTGGTGGAAGAGTGAGGGGCGGGGGTCTTTGGAGCTCATTTGCTTCAGCCTAGATGCCAAAGGCAGTTTCTTCACAAGGGCTTCTGTGGTTGTATGTGTTTCCGGCTGCATTTGCATTTTCAGTTTTAAAAAATCATGAGACAAGGCTCATGTCTCTGTTGGGCGTTCCATGTGTGTTTTTTTTTTTTTTTCGGCTCCACAACTGGATGGACATTTTAAGCCAGGCCAGATCTGCTGTTTGGGATTTTCTCAGATGCTGAAATAGCTCAGTCTGAATTGGTGATTGTCTTTTAAGCTTGCATGTATAATGTACATAGTAACTTTTCCAGTGTAGATTACAAAAACTGGTTTTTGACTATCATTTGTATGGCTATAAATCTTGGGGTTATGCTGTTTTGCACCTAAACTAACCATAGCTGTTCTTTTGGGTGATATTTATGCCCAAGTGATTGCCTTCTAGTTGGGCCAACTCCTCTGATAACTCGCAAAGCTGTCAAAGGTTACAAAGTTACACTCTCAAAATAGATTTTCAGCAAAGTATTTCAAATGGGCATTTGACATAGCATGAAAATCCTGGGACTTTTTCCCAGGGATTTTAGCTTACTATAATTTGTATTTCTTCAAATAAATAAAAGTGATGAAAACTGATTCCATGTAGAAGGAATCAGAAGGCAGATTAAATCTGAATTCCATTTTCACAAAATTTTGCTAAAAAACACGTTTGCCTTTATTTTAGCTTAGAAAAATCACATGCCTATATTAGTTCTCCATAGTTTTTTTCCCTTCTAAATACTATACTATCTATAATTATCTAGAAAAAAGTTATTCGAAGTTGATTTTTTTTTTCTTCAAGCCATCTAACTTCTGGCATGAGCCCAGGACTCCTGACTGTTGTCAGAATTTGCTACGATTCAGCATTTCAATTCCAAAATGTATTTTAAGTCCAAAGGGAGTATATCTGTATGCAGAAGAGGTTGTTCTTTCTTTTGAGGAGCCATTCCATTTTATGACACATGCTGTTGGGTTGACGTTCAGTATGAGCTCATGATTTCTTTCTTTTCCAAATAATGATTGTAGTCTGCATGTGAATGTCAGAGTAGAATACCTTCTGGGTTCCATAAGAAAACACCCTAAATTGGAAGTATGAGACCTTCACTCTTATGAACAGCTACTTTGGCACCCTGCAAATACATTCTCTTCCTGCCCATTTTCATTGCCTTGATTTAGGGGACTTGGGCCCAGCCACCCTGCCTCCTTCTTTTGTGAAGAGACATTCTGAAATGTCATAGAAATCTAACTTCTCCAAGAAATGCAGCACGGGCTACGGTTTGAATGCAAGTCTGAATTTAATTGCGGCCACCCTGGTAGCACACTGTTTAATTTCCAGCACACATCTACACGAACCTACAGCAACTCCAGGCCAGGAACTGTGAACAAGGAGAATTTATCTGTGATAAAGCATATCTTTTCCAAGGAGCAGTCCACTTGGGGTTGATTCCAAAGTCAAATTTTAAACACATGTTGCCAACGCTTTTGTGTCCTGGGAAACTGGTGTCGCTAACTTGTTCAGAGCGTTTTGGATAGAAAGAAATGGAGAGCTCCAACTTATGACCAATTCTTCTTTGGTAAATGGGGAAATGAAGGGAAAATGACAAGTATCGCAAAGCTGGCTAGCATTTCCACTTGAAAATACCAAAAACAAAGAGGTTCGTGAAAGGCTCAGGGTCTCAATGACTGAAGTTGTGCAAACCAGTCCCTTTTGCACTGCAGCACCGTGTGGTTCTCCATGGAGTTGGGAGGAATGCTCATCCCCATGGGAGAACAGACTTGGAGGGCACCCCATCTCTCAGCCTCTGCCCCCTGAAGATAGCTAATTCCTGCTGGATCAACTTAAAAGGAACAGCTAAGCTTGTGGCCAAGGTCAGTCTCCAGATATTTTAAAGGCACAGGTTCAAGTTCAGCCATTAATCCAAATATTTCACACAATAGTCTGTAGTTGTTCCAGTTGATGTTAAACTTCCAAATCATGCAGAAGACCCAACCTGGGCCTTTCTTGAAAATGGAAACCCCACTTCTCAGATTTTACATATTGAACACAATGTGGTCAAAATGCTATTGTGCCTTAAATCTCCCGGGTCCTAAAAATACAAACATCTTTAAAAACTACAGGGGAAAAATAGCATCTTTGGCATGGTAGAACAACTTAACAAGAATCAAGCGAAGGGTCACAGGTGTGTGTATATGGCAGCTAAAGTAGGATGTAGCTTCTTCTACTTCTCTTCACCCATATGCCTGCCCACCGATTTAAATAACCACTAAAATGCCAGCGTATGGTCCAAAATATGCGACTCACCTACAACCCCCTCATTCATTAAAGCAGTTTCCTTTTCAGAAGCATATACTCTGTTGAGACACTACAGTTCAGTAGTTGACACATCTTTCAGGGTTCATCACTTTGTAAACTTTTTCAGAGTTTTCTTCCCTCCGAATTGAGAGAACAAAGTGAAGCTGCCTTCCCCTTTGCCACCCCTAACACCCCCCTTTTAATTTTTGGCTGTGCTGAGTCTTTCATTTCTGCACCTGCTTTGCTCTTGTTGTGGCAAGCAGGGACCACTCTGTAGCTGCAGTGCACCAGCTTCTCGTTGCGGTGGCTTCTCTTGTTGCAGAGCATGGGCTCCAGGGCCTTACAGCTTTAGTATTTGTGGTACGTGGGCTCAGTAGTTGCAGCTCCTGGGCTCTGGAGCATAGGCTCTGTAGTTGTGGGCTTAGTTGCTCCATGACATGTGGGATCTTCCAGACCAGGGATTGAACCCGCCTCTCCTGCATTGGCAAGTGGTTTCTTTACCACTGAGCCACCAGGAAGGCCCTGCCCCACTTTTAAATAAATAGCACACCTTCCTCTACTTAACTGTATAAGGCCTTTAGAGGGAAAATGCTCATCTAACTTCCTTTGCAATGTAGGGTTCCTAGTTCTCCTAACAAACGTGACACACATTAGCACTGAAGAAAGTCTTCGTTTTGCTAATGAACCAGCACAACAAACTGTTCTTGTGATATTTGGGGAAGCAAACAGAAAGCTCGTAATGGTTTGTTAAAATAGCAAAGAGGTAGCACTTGGATGTGGTGTTATATGTTCAAGGAGTTGGATTTTAAAATAAGCAAATCTGGAAAATGAGGATTTCATCGATAGGGAACGATGCTTCGATGAAGCTCTATTTTCTCCCCAGATTTACTTTTTTAGCCGGGGGACATGAAGACACTTCCATTTATATAAACTTGCTAGGCTAACTGTGGATGTTTGGGATTTCCTTGAAAAACCATTATCTTATTTGACAGTTGGTGTTTTAAGGACAGCATAAAACTCCCAAGAATGTACTAAGAGAACATTACCACAGGATTGGATTTTTTCCCCATGTTCATTTAATGTGAAATTCTGTGGAAGAGATGATTTGGAGACAATTCCTCCTGTACTCACTTCTCTAAGTGTCAGTCTGGAAGGAAGGAAGAGGAAATGTAAAAATGCCTGCCCCAGAACTGCCAGCAAGAAAGTTTGTGGGAGGGTATTAGAAAGGAAGCTAAACAGGGAACTGTATTCAATGTCCTGTGATAGACCATAATGGAAAAGAATGTGAAAAGGATGTATGTGTATCTATATATATTTATGTGTGTGTGTGTCTGTGTGTATATATATATATATATATGTATGTGTGTGTGTATATATATATATATATGAAAATGGAAAAAAAAATGAAAGTGTTTGTTACTCAGTCATGTCTGACTCTTTGCAAACCCATGGACTGTAGCTTGCCAGGCTCCTCTGTCTATGGGATTTCCCAGGCAAGATTACTGGAGTGGACTACTGCTTTCTCCAGGGGATCTTCCTGACCCAGGATTCGAACCCAGGTCTCCCACATTGCAGGCGGATTCCTTACCACTGAGCTACCAGGGAAGCCCATATGCATATGCATAACTGAATCACTCTGCTGTACAGCAGAAATTAACCTAACACTGGAAATCAACTATACACTTCAATAAAATAAATTAAAAAGGAACCTGAGATCAGCCTCTCTTCAAAAAGGGAGCAATTTTGTAATGCCTCTCTACCCTTCAATCCCTTTGCTAGTCCCCATCCCTTTGGGTTTTCTTGTCCCACTCTTGCCCTGGCCACTCGCAAAGTAGAACTAAAAGCCCAACAGGAATCATCAGTGCTGTGACCCCCATGAAACCAGCTCACCCAAACAGAAATCAAGAACCCATAGAAAAATTTTTCCACCGCTTGGAGGAAACAGGTTACTGTTACTGCTGCAAAATCTTTTCCCAAAAAGCTGAAGTCATTTGACTGTCACAATCTAATTCATCTCCATACTTTGGAAGAGTTTTGTACTGTTCCCCCACGCCCCCACCCCGCCCCCCCCCAATATGCATAAGGA
>SJXQ01000168.1:272351-337890 GCA_006408695.1 Aepyceros melampus
CCAATATGCATAAGGAAGCACTGAGGACCACAGAGAGCTTTGGCTTGTCCAGGGTTAAAAAACAACATTGCACTGAATCACAAGACAAAGACCTTAGCTTCTCAGTTCAGGGACTGGTGGCAGCATGTATCACTTTTCAAGGTTATAATTGAGATGGTAGAGGAATTCAGTGGCTGCTCTGGGGTGGTTGGTGGGATCCTTGATAGAGACTGTGGGAAGAAGCTCACGATCAAAAGGAAAAGTTGTTTCAATATGATGCACTTGGTTGGTTTCAGGAACCAATTTCCTGGTAGAGAAAATCAACTGTTTGGTCCACTTGAGATATCTAGAGTAATTTTGAGCTTTCTTTGCACATAAAGTTAACAAAGTAGGACCAGTAGACATTAGGGTGGATAATGCTAAAAGTGTTGAAACTTCTCAAAATGTTCATTTCTTTTAACTTCCTGCAAATCTGAGAAATGATCTGAAATGACAACTCAGGTCCGCAGCATGGTGACCTTAACGAAGACCTCTCCTTTTTGTGTTAGGGCTAGTCATTTTGGAGAAGGAAATGGCAACCCACTCCAGTGTTCTTGCCTGGAGAATCCCAGGGATGGTGGAGCCTGGTGCTAGTGGGCTGCCGTCTATGAGGTCGCACAGAGTCGGATACGACTGAAGTGACTTAGCAGCAGCAGCAGCAGTCATTTTGGATATGCAAGATCACTCCATCTTATAACAGTGAATCTCAGTTGTATGGATAATCAGTCAGAATCATTCAAGTCCAGAGCCATCTTTTTTCTAATGTCAGATTTTACAAGACTAGTCTACATTGTTGCCTCAGTTTCTGATTTCCTTTCATTCTTCCTGATGAAGTCTTAAAATACTGCATTGCAGCTAATAACACAGATGATCTCACTGCAGAAAGAAAATTATCTATCCTAGATCATAGAATTTAAAAATAGGCATGACTCTGGGGATGTTTAAATACGGTGATAAAATGTGGATTAAAGTTCACCAGTATCCCATGCACAGTCATTACCTTCTGTTTCCAAGTAATTTCATTTGTAGACCTATCTGGAAGAAACTCTAAAGTTTTTTGTCATCTCTGCTGTCGTGATGTGTGATGGTGGCAGCCTTGCTTGGCATCTCTACTCTCAGTTGATATGCTATGATCAATGTTGAGTTTGTTCTTTTTATTTAACTTAAGTAATATAACTTCCCAACTTCCAGAAAAACTATTTTCTCATTCGTTGTTCAGTTCCTAAATTAATGTTTTGAATGATGGTGTTAGCTAAGTTGTGCCTAGGCATTCGAAAATGGTTGGGCAATTTATAAACTTGTGTTATAAATGTTTGTGTTAAACAGTGGAGAAAGGGAGAACTTTTATCACATTAGTGCTTTTTAAAAGCATGATTATTTTTACTACCTAAAATAAAACATACCGTGTGGTTTCTTCATTGTTTTAATAATAATGAGATATTGAGTTTATTTTTTTGTTTTTGTTTTGCTTTTTTAAATTTATTTTTCATTGAAAGATAATTGCCTTACAGAATTTTGCTGTTTTCTGTCAAACCTCAATAAATATTGTGATGTTTTAGTTTTTAAAAACAAAACTCCAAAAATGTTCAGTTGTGGATAAAGGAATGTTTTTCATTATCCAGTTGGCCTCTGTATTATGAATACATTGAACAGTGACCCACCCTCAGCCTTGTTGGACTAGAATTTATCACATCAGTAGGCATTATTTTCAATCCTGGTTGAAGTTAATATGGTGCATTCCATTCTGATGAACACATTGGACAACTGGAGAGAAGGGAGGTGGTTGGTATTGGACCAGGGAAACAAGCTGGGAATTGCCAACTGACAGATGTGACCTTTCTAGTGATATGATGAACCATGAGGAAATACCAGGATGCATACAGGATGACAGAGTTAGGAGATGGTCCCTGCAAGACAGATTTCCTCCTTTCTTGGAAACACAACCAACAGGGACACTGCACCCTCTCAAGCAGGCCTCAACTTATTCAGGAATATTCAAGAAGGATGCATAGTGGACAAATATTTCGCTGAATGTTTGCTCTCAACCCAGGACTGGAGGAGATATTGAACTTGTGAGAGGGGTAACAAAAGATGCAGTGAGGGTCTTTGAAGAGCTTATCACCTGGAAAGAAATGCCAGTAAATTCAGTTCAGTTATTTCCAGAAGCTTGGTGGGTAGAGCTATTTGTTGGGCACTGTACAACATGTCAGAGGTCAGACAGAGATAAAGACACGGTTCCCACCCCTGATACACTCATTGTCTTAGGTAAGGCTATGAACTCGTAAATAACAATGGAAGGTGGTATTGGCGTCATGCTGTGGTGGCAGAAGGAAGGCACTGCTACTACTTAGAGCTTTCAAACATGTACTGAAGGGGCGAAATCCAATCTGGATCTTTTCTTTTTAAATATTTTTATTTATCTGGCTGTGCTGGGCCCTAGTTGTGGCATGCAGAGCCTTAGCTGCAGCCTGTGGGATATAGTTCCCTGACCAGGGATTGAACTAGGGCCTTCTGCACTGGGAGCTCAGAGTCTTAGCCATTAGACCACCAGGGAGGACCTTCAATCTGGATCTTGACTGAAGTAATATTTGTTTAGCACCCGGTAAAATTCCATACTCTTGCTTGTGCTGGGAATCAAAGAAGGATAGGATGGCATCTGTCTTTGAGGAGTTCATGGTCTGTATTAGTAGATGAACAGGTTATGAACCACCACTCCCCCCAACACATGGAATAGAGTAGGATGTAAGTATAAAACAGGTATAAACAGTTACTAAGAGGACCAGAGGAGGTACTTATATCCTTTCAGAGAGAGTCCAAAAAAGGTGGCCTTCCTGAGCTGTTACTCAATGGATGAGCACTGTGGATAGACTGAGATGGGATATAGAGAAGGGAAGAACTAATTCTGCCTGGAAGAGGGTGAAAATTGGTCATGACTTTGTGGAAGAGGTGGCATTTTAGTAGATGAACAGGTTATGAACCACCACTCCCCCCAACACATGGAATAGAGTAGGATGTAAGTATAAAACAGGTGTAAACAGTTACTAAGAGGACCAGAGGAGGTACTTATATCCTTTCAGAGAGAGTCCAAAAAAGGTGGCCTTCCTGAGCTGTTACTCAATGGATGAACACTGTGGATAGACTGAGATGGGATATAGAGAAGGGAAGAACTAATTCTGCCTGGAAGAGGGTGAAAATTGGTCATGACTTTGTGGAAGAGGTGGCAAGGTCTGAACATTGAAAGTCACGTGGAATTTTCCCAGGCAAAGAATGGTGAGGTGAGAGCAGAAGAGAATCCCAAGAAGATGAGGCAGCATGAATTGAGACCTGGGGTGTGAAAGGGCATGGTAAGTCTAGAGGAACAAGGTCGAGTTTGTTTTGGCTGGAACGCATGGGGCATGGAAGGAGTGGGGGAATCACGTTCAGGAAACTAGCCTGGAACCAGAACGTGAAAGCCGGGCTAAAAACCCTCTTGTTTGTTTGCTTGTTTCTAAAAGGCAGTGAAGAGCCATGATAATTGGAGGTTTTGAAAAGTAATTTGGGCAGGAGAGAGGGCTTCCCTTGTGGCTCAGCTGGTAAAGAATCTGTCTGCAATGTGGAAGACCTGGGTTCTATCCCTGGGTTGGGAAGATCCCCTGGTGAAGGGAAAGGTTACCCACTCCAGTATTCTGGCTTGGAGAATTCCATGGACTGTATAGGGGAGTAGAGGGGGAAGGGATTGGAGGAGAAAGGTTCAAACAGTGATTCTCATCAGTGATGAGAAATGTATCAGAATAACCTGGAAACTTTTGCAGGAGACTCAAGCCTAGCTTTCCCCTTAGTCTTCTGTCTTTTCCCTCAACTAAAATTTCAGATACTGTATGGGCTGATGGAAACGTTAATAGGGGTATTCTGAAAAGCTTGCTGGGTGGTGTTGATACATTCTTCCCTCTGCTATCGCATTATTCTAGTCAAGAGAGGCTCCAGGAAGGCTGAGACAATGGAGATGAGAAAGGATGATGTGAGATGCATGAGAGTAGAAATTAATTGGATGGACAGGAGGAGGCTGTGATGGAGATGAAACATAATAAATACTTACATATCTAGTATAAGCAACTGAGAAACTATGAACTGAAATGAACTCATGAAGAGAAGCAAGGTCTTTGAAAAGATTATGGATTCTACTTGAAACATGTAGAGTTTGAGGTCACTGGAGGCAGTTGGTAATGTAGGCTGGAATTTGTGTGCTTAGTTGCTCTGTCATGTCGGCTCTGTGCGACCCCTTGGACTGTAGCCCGCCAGGCTCCTCTGTCCATGGGGATTCTCCAGGCAAGAATACTGGAGTGGGTTGCCATGTCCTCCTGCAAGGATTTTCCCAACTCAGGGATTGAACCCAGGTCTCCTTCAGTGCAAGTAGATTCTTTACCATCTGAGCCACCAGGGAAGCCCAAGCTGGAGTTTAGGAGAATTTAAACTACAGACACACAAGTCAATCATGTGACAACAGAAAACACCACATTGGTGTTTTTCAAAAGGCAACAGAAAACCAGAGACAAGGGAGATTTGTGTTGGCTGGAGCACGCAGACACATCTCTGAAAAAAATGGCTTTCAGTTGCATCTCAAAGCATTAATAGAAAATTCAATTTCGAGCGATGAGGAGATTAAAAATGGAGGTTACTTGCAAAAAGAGTATGGGGTAAGAAAGAAAAATGCTGTTTCGAGAGGGCAAGACAGTAATATAAATGACTTAATAATAAAACGTAATATACTCTCATTTATTTTTCACTCCTAGAAGGAGCCATTATTATTCACAGTTTACAGATGAAGGAATAGGTTCAGAGAGGTTAAACAAATGACCCACTTGAGGACAAGTGAAACAGTGGCTCCTTTAAATCTAGACTCTTGTTTTGATCCATGAGATTGTATGTCCTTAAAGGCAGTTATCATTTCTTATATGTTGTTAAATACCTCCCGGCTAATGTGAAGCCTGAAAAGACAGTAGGCTCACAAAAAACATTTATTGAATTATTGAAATGTGTCCGTTTTTTTTGTATATCAGTTTACTTATTTGCTATCTACTCTTAAGACTAAATGGCTTCCCAGGTGGCACACTGGTAAAGAATCCACCTGCCAGTGCAGGAGACGCAAGAGATGTGGATTCGATCTCTATAGTGGGAAGATCCCCTGGAGGAGGAAATGGCAACCCACTGCAGTATTCTTGCCTGGGAAATCCATGGACAGAGAAGCCTGGCTGGCTACAGTCTTTGGTGTTGAAAAGAGTCCAGCACTATGGGCAAACACACACACAAAGACTACACATGATATATAACTTTATAGGACTAGAAAGTATCTTAATACTTTTCCAGTCTAACCAGCTCACTTTATAGAGGAGGAAATTCAGTCTTAAGAAAGGAAGTGTCATACCTAAAATCTCACATACAGTTATTAGCAGAGCTGGGCCAGTAAACTTGACCAAAGCTTCTTCCACCAAGGGAACTGTGACAGTCATCCCTCTTCTGAGGTCTCCAATACTTGATGGAAATGAAAAATGTGGCTAGGACATAAGAGGTGATTTGATAGGTAAGAACTTTGTCTTTTTAATCATCCAGTCAAATCATTGGATTTAGTGGCATGGGTCAGAGAATCCTGACAGGGAACTCAAGACACAGGGGGTAGTGAATATTTCATCTGAAAGAAAGAATAAATGTAACAGCAACAAATAAAGAGGTTCAGGGAGGTAGTGAGTTTTTTCACGTGTCGTCATGAAAAGCTATGGAGCCACCTGTGTTTTGCTCTCTTTTAAATAGAAAACGTGGTCTCACTTACCCAGGACAGATGAGAAGAAATGCCATCCCAGGCTAGAGGACTGACGAGGGAGTCATGCAGTGGGTGATGGAAAAGAGTCCAGGGCTGAGGTCCAGGACCCCCGGGGATGCTCACAAGCTGTGTGATCTTGGGAGACTCCTGTTGGTTTGCTCTTTCAGGTTTCTTATCTGTGTATTGGGGGTTAGATCAGATATGTCTAGCTTTTGTCCATCACTGGCCCTTTCAGCTAAACCTCTGCCCACAGTCAATGAGTCTCCTTACCAGCGAGTGGGGTGGGGCAGTAACTTGGGGTGGCTTTGCATTGCCATGGATGTGGGCTCCTAAGGGTGAGCAGAGCCCCTGGGGCTGCAGGAGCATTGAGTGGCAGCCTCTGTGCTCAGTCAGCACCTTGTGGATCCAGTTGGCTCCTCTGCTCCCTTCTGCTTGGGTTGCTGGTGTTCAGCGGAACCCCCACCTCAACCTATCATCAGTGGGAACCTGATCCCCGCAGCCTGTCCTTAGGGATCAACTCTGCTCTGGCCCTCGGCACTTTACCTACATTCTAGATAAGGACCTAGACATTACTAGATCTCACTCTTTAAAAAAGATTTTTTTTCTTTTTTGGCCACATGGTGTGGCACACAGGATCTTGGCTCCCCTACCAGGGATAAAACCCGAGCTCCCTGCAGTGGAAGCTATGAGTCTTAACCACTGGTCTGCCAGGGAAGTCCCTAGATCTCACTCTTTATCTATGCATCGCATCCTGCCCCTCAAGTTCTACCCCTTTGATTTTCTTTTATGGCTCAGTTTTTTTCTTTACAATTTTTTTAATTTTTTAATTAATCTACAGTTAAACTGACTTGCTTATACAGTTTAATGCATTTTAACACATGTATACATTCATGTAATCATCACCAATTCAGGACAGAGCAGTGACATCAACTGCAGAAAATTGTTTTGTGCTGTTTCCTTTGTAGTCATCCCCTCCAATCCCCCCAGCCCCTGGCAATGCTGAGATGTTGAACATGTCTTACCAATGGAATCCTGCTAATGGAACTTTTTCTTGAGGTTGGTTGCTTTCACTCCATGTGATGCCTTTTAGGTTCATCCATATTGTCGTAGGGCTTCCCAGGTGGCATTTGTGGTAAAGAACCTGTCTGCCAATGCAGGAGACATAAGAGATGTGGGACCCTGAGTCGGGAAGATCCCCTGGAGAAGGGCATGGCTACCCACTCTGGTATTCTTGCCTGGAGAATCCCATGGGCAGAGGAGCCTGGTGGGCTGCAGTCCACGGAGCTGCGAAGAGTCAGACATGACTGAAAGCGACTCGGCTTGCACAGCACATGTGTTGTTGTAAAAGGACAAGTAACTTGTCCTTTTTAAATTGCTGAGTGGTTTTGCACTGTATGGATATACCACATTTGGTTTATCCATTCACGGGGAGAAGGACATTTGGATGGTTCCCAGTTTGGGGTGGCTGTAAATAGAGCTTCTATAAATATCCATGTACAGGTGTTTATGAGAACGTAGTTTTCTCTTCTCCAGGGAAAATGCTGAGAAGTTTGCGGTGCTGGGTTGACCCCCTTCATTTTGATCATTTCCCACTTTTGAAGTAGGTTTACCCCTCCCCTTGGATTTCTGATACTGGACTCTCTCTGAAGCCTTCCCTCTTCCTCAGATGAGCAGGTCCATCAACTAACACATTTCTGGCTCCATCTCTTCCCTCCTCAGCTCTCCTCTTTCTGGCTAGAAGCTCCCAGCACATCATAAAGCCGGAGCCCATTTTGATTAGTCTGACATCTTTTTCGGCTCTGAATTTGCAGTGATTTGGATTATTGCACCAGTTTTGAGGTGCCCTCTGCTGGCTGATTTACAAAGCTGGCTTTATGCCTGAACCAGGGGAGAAATCGTAGGTGAAATGGGAAAAAGAAAAATTATCAGGAAGGGATGTTGTTGTGGCGAAATAACATTGTCGTGACAGCCTGATGGGGACTCTTCCTGTATTTGATGCTACACATATAAAGAAACGCTGCAATATTTTTGTGGTACCCTACAATATTGTGCTTGTCTTCTCAATTGTGGGCAAAGATGGGCTGTCTGGAAAGCTGGACTCAGCCTGGAGCCTGTTACCCAGATTGCTGTTTTGTGAAGACATCCGCATACAAATGACTCAGATCCAAACATTCAGAAATGCTCTTGGAGGGCCATCTGGTTCTTGCTGGTTCTAAAAGCCTCATTCAGCCTGGTAGATGGATCCAGTACAAAAGATAGTGAGGGCTCTTCACTGAGGTTTAAATAGGTTCCACTGACCAAGAAGAGAAGCTGCCTTTTAAAAACAGCTGATACTGATGCTCTGAGAGCCAGTGGCTGATGCCTCTCGTAGGTCAGCGGGAGTTTGATAAATATTTAATTGACAGTCGTGCGCTTGCATGGAGGCTTTGAAGCGCACACTCACACAGAAACGCAGTTTTGTATCACCACGGAACATGTGTTAATTTGTTTGGGTGTCTGGAACAGGCTGGGAAGGCGGCTGACCCAGTCTGTCAGGCAGGAGGTCTGTCTGAGCCTCGGAATCATCATTGTGATGTGTCGTATTTAATTCGTGAAGACAGCGCTGTCTGAATGGTGTCGCTGATGGGTGTGCCATTTACACTCGCTGGCTGCTGGCCTTTCCCATCAAAGGTATGGCTGCGCCTTCTGTGGCCAAAGGGACAGGGAGTGTCTCCTTCTTGGGAGGCTGACCGGCTGGGGAAGGGAGGGAATCCTGTGCTGTCAGCCTCAGCTCTGGGCTCTGACCAAATCCAAGCAGAGACTGGGCATCCAGGGAGAAGGACACTTGGTACTAGGGAACAAGAATATGAGACAGCCACCTCAGCAATCAAAATGCAGGACGTGGTGCTCGTTTCTCGAGTAACCTTTTGTTTCTCTGAGGTTTATCTTTCTCATCTGACAGTGGAATGAGGAGAGGTGCTCATCCTTTAGTTTATGCAGATAAAAACCCAGTATATCCTGGATTGTGTGTGTGTGTGTGCTCAGTCGTGTCTGACTCTTTGGGACCCCATGGACTGTAGCCTGCCAGGCTCCTCTGTCCATGGGATGTCCCAGGCAAGAATACTGGAGTGGGTTGCCGTTTCCTCCTCCAGGGGAGCTTCCTGACTCAGAGATGGACCCTGCGTCTCCTGCGCCCCCTGCATGGACAGGCAGATTCTTTACCCCTGAGCCACCTGGGAAGGTGTATCCTGGATGGTAACAGTGCAATTCATACTTCAATGCATTCTCACTCATGAGGACTCCCCTGGCGGCTCAGACAGTAAAGAATCTGCCTGCAGTGGGGAAGATCTGGGTTCAATCCCTGTTCAATACACTCCAGTGTATCTTGCTTGGAGAATCACATGGACACAGGAGCCTGGCGGGCTACAGTCCATGGGGTTGCAAAGAGTCGGGCACAACTGAGCGACTTTCACTTTTCACTCATGAGAATATCAAGTTGTTGGAGGCAGGGGTCGCATCTTATTTCTCTATGCCCCCATCTCAGCACAGCACTCAGCCCAAACAAGAAATGAAAGGGAGCTTGTAACCACTGTAGATAGACGTGTGGCTTTTTTAGGGCACCTGTGAAGTTGCATGAAGTTTATAAATGTTGACTCTTCAGGGAAGCCATTTCAGCTTTGCCTCAGGTAATTTGTCTTTCTTTTCTTCCCTCTCAATAGAGATGTTGGTGTCCCACATCCTGTTGGTCTCATCTCTCCAGGACTGTGGCCCTCCAGGAAGAATTCCCTACTGAAGGGGAAGCAACAGCCTAGAGGACCTCTTAGGAAGGACCAGTAAGTCCTTACCAGCAAACTTCTAAAATAAAAGAACTACAGAGATCTCCTCAGTACCTGTTGTCCCCATCTGAGGACACAAAAACCTCTTAACAGTCAAAAGCAAAAGTTAATGATTTGAAACTTTTTAGTTTGTCCTACTCTGTCTCTTCTATGGTGATGACACTTGAAATGATTTCTGACTGTTAATGGAAACATTTCACATGGTTGGTTTTATAAACCTCTGGTGAGGCTTACTGTCTGCAAAGAAGACTTGGCAGGACTCTGCAGGTGACCAGCTTTATTCCACATGGACTCCCCTCTTCTCTCAGTGTTCAACACTTTCAGAGAGTCTTAACCTTCTTTTTCTTAATTTTTATTGGGGTAGAGTTGCTTTACAATGTTGTGTTAGTTTTTACTGTTCAACAGAATGAATCAGCCATACATTTATATATATATATCTCCTCCCTTTTGCAGTTCCTTTCCATTTAGGTCACCACAGTGCATTAAGCAGAGTTCCCTGTATCATGCAGTATGTCCTTATTAGTTATCTGTTTTATACATAATATCAATCATGTATTTGTGTCAATCTTAATCTCCCAATTCCTCCCACCACCCCCTTCTCTTTTCTGCTTGATATCAATATATTTGTTCTCTACCTCTCTCTCTCTCTTTCTGCTTTGCAAATAAGATCATCTATACCATTTTTCTAGATTTCATATATATATGTTAAATATATATGTGTGTGTGTGTGTGTGTGTGTGTGTATATATATATATATATTTTTTTTTTTTTCTCTTTCTGACTTCATTTTGTATGACACTCTCCAGGTCCATCCATGTCTCTACAAATGACCCAATTTGATTCCTTTATGGTTAAGAAATATTCCTTTGTATATATGTACCACATCTTCTTTATCCATTCCTATGTTGATGGACACTTCTTATATATATATATCTCCTCCCTTTTGCAGTTCCTTTCCATTTAGGTCACCACAGTGCATTAAGCAGAGTTCCCTGTATCATGCAGTATGTCCTTATTAGTTATCTGTTTTATACATAATATCAATCATGTATTTGTGTCAATCTTAATCTCCCAATTCCTCCCACCACCCCCTTCTCTTTTCTGCTTGATATCAATATATTTGTTCTCTACCTCTCTCTCTCTCTTTCTGCTTTGCAAATAAGATCATCTATACCATTTTTCTAGATTTCATATATATATGTTAAATATATGTGTGTGTGTGTGTGTGTGTGTGTGTGTGTATTTTTTTTTTTTCTCTTTCTGACTTCATTTTGTATGACACTCTCCAGGTCCATCCATGTCTCTACAAATGACCCAATTTGATTCCTTTATGGTTAAGAAATATTCCTTTGTATATATGTACCACATCTTCTTTATCCATTCCTATGTTGATGGACACTTCGGTTGCTTCCATGTCCTGGCTATTGTAGATATCCAGTTCTACTGTGGATATTGGGGTGCATGTATCTTTTAAATTATGGCTTTCCCAGGGCATATGTCCAGGTGTGGGATTGCTGGGTTATATGGTAGGTCTATTTTTAATTTTTAAAGAAATCTCCATACTGTTTCCGTAGCGGTTGGAATCTTAACATTCTTTTGAGTGGTTTCTATTGGGCTCACTCCTAGCCTGATCTCTTGCAGTGTGGCTGGGGCACCCGGGGCTTACATTGCCTCTTGGTGAGTTTGCTGATGATGGTGATTGCAGTGCTTGTATTTTTTTTTAACTTTGGTAAAATGCGTATAGTATAAAAATCACCATCACAACCATTTTTGTGCTCAGCTCACTGGCGTTAAGTACAGTCACATTGCCTTGTTATCATCGCCTCAGTCCTCCACAGAACTCTTTTCATCTCACAGAAATGAAACTCTCCTCCTGTGGATCAAGTACTACCGCTCCCTCCCTCTCCTCCCCTCGGAACCACTGTTCTGCTTTCTGTCTCTATAAATGACGGGTACTCTAAGTGCTTCATAGGACTGGAATCAGACAGTGTTTGTTTGTTTGTTTTTTTATTTTTTGGTGGCTGGCTTCTGTCCCTTAGCACACCATCCACAAAAGTTCATCCACACTGCAGCGTGTGCCAGAACTTCCTTCTCTCTGGGGGTTGAGTAATACTGCATTGTATGTATACATCATGTTTTATTCATCTGTTCATCTGCAGATGGACACTTGGTTCGCCTTCACCTTTTGGCTGTCTTGAAACACTCTGCTATAAGCATGGATGTACAAGCATCTCTTCAGGACCCTGCTTTCAGTTCTCCTGGGCGTGTACCCAGAGTGAGACTGTGAAATCAACCGGCAATCCTATTTTTAAGTGTTGGTGAAGGCGCCCCACCCCACCTCCCACACTGGCTTGGGTCTGCATTCCACCAACGGTGCACGAGAATTTTGCTCTCTCCACATCTTTTCTAACACTTGAGCTTTCCCATGTTTTGATAGTAGCCACTCTAAAGGGTGTGAGCTAGTAGTTCCTTGTGGTTTTGATTTGCATTTCCCTGACAGTTAGTGATGTTGAGCATCTTTTCATGTGCCTATTGGCCATTTGTATGCCATTTCTGGAGAAATGCCTATTCAAGCCCATTGCCCTTTTCTGAATTGAGTTCTTTGTTTTGTGATTGAGCTGTTGAAGTTCTTGATATGTTCTGGATCCCTTATCAGATACGTGATTTGTAAATATTTTCTTCCATTCAGTGGGTTGCCTTTTCACTCTGTTTATCATGTCATTTAATGCATAGAAGATAGAGTCTGATTAATTTTTTTTCTTTCTCTCTTTGGCTTTTTGTGTTATATCCAAGAAATAATTGCCAAATCCTGTTCTGAAACTTTCCTCCTATATTTTCTTCTAAGAGTTTGATGTTTTCGGTCTTATATGTAGATCTTTGATATACTTTCTGTAGTGCTTGTTTTCACTCCTTCCTATACCGTGAATTTCTTAAGCACAGAGACTATGGTTGTTCATTTTTATATTCTTAGTGCTTAGGGTATACCTGACACATGATAGGTGCTCAGTAAATTATAAATGAATGAAGCACTTTTATCAGATACGCTGAGACTAAATTAAGGTCTATGTTTATAGTGATTTTCCATTTTCATAATAATAACAATTATAACAGACTGTCTTGGAGACCCATAAAGGAATCTCTGAAATGAAAATGTTAAACTGGTTTCAAGGGCTTTTTGGTATTGTATTTATTTACTTTACTTTGAGGATGTCGAATAGTATGCTTGAATACTTGTCACACTAATTGTGTTCTCGTCACACTTGACCTCGAGTTCCTTTCTCATGAGCTCTGTACATGGTGAGTTCCATCATGATGAAACAGTTAGACAAGCTGTTCTACCATCCATGGTGCAGTGGTAAAGAACCTGCCTGCCAATGCAGGAGCCACAGGAGGCGTGAGTTGGATCCTTGGGTCAGGAAGATCTCCTGGAAGAGGAAATGACAATTCTAGTATTCTCACCTGGAGAATCCCATGTTTAGAGGAGCCTGGCTGGCTACAGTCCATAGGGTCGAAAAGAGTCAGACACGACTGAGTGACTGAGCGCGCATGTTCTGCCATCCACGTGGGTCCCTAAAATCCTGCGTCAGCCAGTGAAGGAGATGGGCGCTGGATTGCTAACTGGCCTTGGGAAGCTTACTCCCACACCCCTGTTTCTCCCTTAGTTTTCTCATTTATAAAATGAGAGCTTGTATAAGATTCCTCCTGGTTTTATTTGTTTATTTGGCTGTGTGGGTCTTAGTGATAGCATGTGAAATCTTCTCTGCGTCATGCGGGGTCTTTCATTGCAGCCTGCAGGCTCTCTGGTTGTGGCAAGGGCTCTCTAGCTGTGGCAAGGGCTCTCTGGTTGTGGCAATGACTCTCTGGCTGTGGCAAGGCTCTCTAGCTGTGGCGCGTGGGCTCAGCAGTTGTGGCGCGAGGGCTTAGTTGACCTGTGGCCGGTGGATCCCTGGTTGCTCCCCAACCCACATCCCCTGCATTGCGAGGAGTAGTCTCAACCACCACTCCTTCTGGTCCTAACATGATGATGAAAGTTTAGGTATCGGCAGTGTGTGATGCACGCTAAGTTGCTTCAGTCGTGTCCAACTCTTTGTGACGCTACGGGCTGCAACCTGCCAGGCTTCCCTCTCCGTGGGATTCTCCAGGTGAGAATACTGAAATGGATTGCCATGCCCTCCTCCAGGGGATCTTCCTGACACACAGATCAAACCCACATCTCCTACCTTGGCAGCTGAGTTCTTTACCACCATTGCTACCTGGAAGCCCAGGTACTGGCGGCAGAACATTTCAAAAAAGAGTCGAAATTCAGCCACTTCTGGGAAGAAATGAAGACAAGATTCACCACCATCCAGCCTCTTCCTGAGCACCTTCCTGCCCAAGAAATGTCCTGAGGGTCAGGCAGAGAGAGCCGCTGTGCTGCCTTTGTGGTTAGGCTCCCGCTTGTGCCACGTGTGCAGGCAACGGGGGCAGAAGATGAGCTGAAAACAAAATTCCTATAATAGTTGTGTGGTCTGAATCAAGGACATCATCTCTGCAACTCGGTATTCAAGAGCCCATTGTGTCATTCTTGTATCTGTGTGTGACACAGCCAGCTTAAAAGATATGAGAGCTCCTATTTATACCATTGGCTAAAACTATGAATGCCATGCTACTTCCAAAATGCCATACATCCTACATGTTTCCTGGGCCAGTTTCCACCGAGTGAGGGGCAGTTACAGCTGCAGCCTCCTTGGTGAATATCCTGCAGGAGGTGGACTGTGTCACACTAAAATCTGACTCCGAGGCTGCCTCTGCCAAGGCCATCATTGGACCTGTCTGAATCTGGATATTGGGTCATCTTCATGGTGCCAATCAGACAGCAAGGCCTAGCGAGGGCGCTGGGGAGATCTGGGTTCTTGCCCCACTATTTCCATCTGAACACTTTGAAAAAGGGACTTAGCCTCGCTAGGAGTGGGTTTCCACAAGTGTGAAAAAGGAGAGAAATATTCTCTGCTGTTTTGTATAGAGAATTGGGCTGTTGAAAAAGGGATGAAACTGGCTTTTACTGAGCACGTTCTAGGTGCTAGGTCCTGTGCTGTGTGTTTATACAAATGATCCTGTTTACTGCTCCAATGGCTGGAGCCGCTGTTAGACTCCTCTCAGGATGGCAACATTGATGCGAGAGGTGAAGTGCTTAGTTCAGAGCCACACAGCTTATGCAGAGCAGAGTCAGGACTGCAGGGCACATCTGCTAGGTCTGAAGCCAGTGCCTTTCCCACATCGTTAAACCTGGATGTAGAGTGAAGTGGGTGCATTTTTCACAGATGGGGGGCCCCCTCGTCCTCTCCTTCCTCTGCTCACAGTGCTGATTTGCTTTCCTTAGGGCTCCTGAGAAGGGGAGCTCTCAACCTTTGAGTCTTATGGCTTTTACTTTTGCTGAAGAGCAGAGTCCGACTATTTCCCCCAGAAACCATATATTTTCAAGAGAAAGAAGTAACTTTTGGTTACATTTGGGGCAGTAGGTGGAATGACGTGTTAGTTGCTTGGTTGCATCCGACTCTTTACGACCCCATGGGCTGTAGCCCGCCAGGTTCCTCTGTCCGTGGCATTCTCCAGGCAAGAATACTGGAGTGGGTAGCCATTCCTTTCTCCAGGGGATCTTCCTGACCCAGAGCTCGAAATCCAGTCTCCTGTATTGCAGGCAGAAATTCTTTACTGTCTGAGCCACCCGGGGTGGGACAAAAAACAATCGTGGTACAAAGATCCAAGCACAAGTGAGGTTCATCTACCCGCGCTCTGGCCTTGCAGTCCTTTCTTTTCCTCTCTCTTCGTTTTTCTAAACATACTCTTCACAACTTTGTCTTCCTTGGGGCCCCTGGTGAGTGTGATGGTGTCCAGATTTCTGCGCCGGGACCTGGGTTCACAAAAGGCCAAGTTGACGTCATTCTGCATCTGGCTTTTTTGATGCCAGAGGAGCGCTGGGGTCTCCTGAGGAGCCAGGAGAGATTTGCCTCCTGCAGAGGTTTGGATAAGCCCCAGCTAATCTCCATGGCTTCTTAAGGGCACACCTGCTTGTCTGCCAGCCAGCAGCCTCCTGGCTCATTTCCCGTGGGACGGCTGGGGTCAGAGGGCCTCCAGAAAGCCTTTCATCCCCCACTGCCCTGCCAGGCCCCCCTCAGCAGCACCTGGGTTCCACACAGAAGATTTCCTTTGAGGGGAGATCGAGACGTCCCTCCCCAAATGGGGTCCGGTGCCCTTTCCCTTCCTTCTGAGGCGGCTTGCCTGTTCCTTCTTCCTGAAAAAAAAACGTTTAATTCAAGCTTTATCATGCATGGCTCCAAGTTTATCCCACTGGGGCTAAGCTGCTCTGAATTAGTTTCTGGGCTGCTGAGGTGTGAACACATAGTAGGTGCTCAGTAAATAAAGATGATGTCTGACTATGATCCTCTTGGGCATCCAGGAAAGCTCTGTCAGCTTTCCCTGTGTTTTGTCACCAGAATGTAAATTATAACACTGATAATATTAAAATGGCAGAGAATTTGAAAGTCATTTCTGTTTAGCTGTGGAAGTTAGAGATTGGAGGCTCTCTCCTCCCTCTTTTCCCAAATCACATTTCCTTCTTAAATATCTTTAGGAGTAGTTAGTAGTGAAACTAATTCTTCTTCTGTGAGCACTGTGCTTAGGACGTGTGGTGAGAGGTTGCTCTTTGACATGCGAAGCTCCCAGGGGTTGGCTGTCTTCCTCCTCTCCTTCCGTTCCTCCTTCCTTCTCTCTCTCCCGCCTTTCTTCCTTCCTTCTTTCTTTCTCCTTTTCTTTTCCCCTCCCTTTTCTCCCTCTCTTTCTTGTACCTAAAATGAAGCAGAGCTCATCTTGGAAGAGGGTACTATATTATTAATGGTACCCTTTGAGGTTATGGCTGAAAAATCTAGTTTGAAAAACTGGGATCCTCTCTTCCTTTGAACTCGCAATTGTTCTGTAGGCTGATCATTCCACTTGTCCCTAATTCCACTGAAATTTGTTGAGCCCTTATTCTGAGACCCTGGATGGAATAACATGGGATGGATCCTGCCTCATGGAGACCAGTTTAACTGGAAAGGTGAGCCACTGGAATTACATGATCAAATTATATGTGAATTGATCGCCAATTGGAGTTTTAAGGAAGGGAGGAGGGATGAGCAAAGATTTATTACTCTGATGCCAAGCATGATCTCCCGAGCTCATATATATTTCAGTTATCTTCTCAAAACCATGCAAGATAAGCAGTGTTATTCCCATGTTATAGTTGAGGAAGTGGAAGCCCAAAGACATTGAATAGTTTGGTAGATTGTTTGCAGAATTAAGACTATAATTCAGGTGATACAACTTTGCCTAGAAATCAAGTTGTAATTTGAATCCGGCCCTGGGTCTGAACAACCGTCGCATTCTCTTATTTGTCTACACAGAAAAACAGCTGTGAGAGAGGCAGAGACTTCTGTGTAGGCAGCCGCTTTAGCAAGTGAATACTCCAAAGTGACTTTTTCTAAGGGGAATGCATGTAAAGATAATTTACCAGCTAATTGCTAATGTTCCCTTTCAGTCTGGATTGTGTACATAGCAGGGTACGTGGTGACTTTAAACCATAGGTTTTAATTATTTTAGCTGGAGAGCTGCACCTCTGCCTCTGCTGGTGGCATTCCCATCAAGATGCTCCCCACTTCCTGAAATGCTTTGGCATTGTCTCTCTTTTGATAATGTGTACACAAAAGGATGCTCCCCACCTCCCTTTTCCCCAGCAGAGTACACAAACAGCAAGCAGACAGACACTCTCTAAGTGACTGCAACTCAGGGCCCATAATATTGTGGCAGAAAGTGGAGAATTAAACAGCCAGTGCTGGGTGCAAGATAATAGCATAATAGGGTAAGTGTGAGAGAGTCAGGAGGCAGTAAATGGCCCTGGAGATGTCGAGATTCTGGGAAAGTAGGGCAGGATAAAAGCAGAGACACCATCGTGGGAGCCAGGCAGTTGTGAGAGACTCCGAATGACACAGTGTCCGGATCTGTAACACAACACAACAAATAATAGCAAAGTAATCATCGGGCCTTACGATTGACAGATACTCTTTGTTTGAAATGCCACCCTCCTGGCCATGAACACCAGTGTAGCCATGGTTATAAATGGCAAGGTTATAAACTGCCTCTTCCTCCAGCCAGTAAAAATGGCAGAAAATGAGAATCAAAACAATGGATGCCTCCTTTGCTCCCTAGATAGACTCTCCCCTGGCCTGGCAGTAGGCACCTTGCATGCCCTCACCCCATCTTTTAAAAAATTTTTTTTTAGTTATGCCATGTGACATGTGGGATCTTAGTTCCCCAACCAGTGACTGTGCCCCCTGCAGTGGCAGCACAAATTCTTAACCACTGGACCATCAGGGAGGTTCCCCTTAACCCAGCTTATTCAATCATAATAAGCGACTATGCCAATAAGCAGCCATATCAGAAGGAATTGCAGGACAAAAGAAGGGATTGGGAAAGAAACTGAGCTTTTCATTTCTGAAAGTTTGCTAGGAAGTTTAGTTTCTAGTTTGAGTGGGTAGGTCTGTGTGCCAGCCCTTCTGCACAGATCATCTCAGTTGGTTCTCACAATACCACTTTGAGCATCATTCTGATTTTAAAGATGAAAACTGAAGTGCAGAGAAGGGAAAAGACTGGCTCAGCTTCACCCATTGGTGAGGCCATGGTTCTCATTCAGATGTGGATGACTCCTAGGTTCCTGCACTTTCCTTTCACTCTGTGTTTCCCATGGGTGGAGCAGTTGTGAAAGCATTACATCTGCTCATCTGAGATCCTTTCCCAAATAGCCATTATCCACGAAAGATCCTTCAGACTTGAAAAACTTCTCATTAAGTCTCTGGAAATCTGGAATCGACTAACCCAAAGCCTCAAGTAATTGGAATGATTCTTATGTATTTTAATATTAGATGAAAGAGACAAAGGAGAATTAAGCCACATAGTTTAGGAGTTTAGCAAATCTTTGCTTCTTGGATGTACATTTCTTTCAGTACATTTTTTTTTTTCAGGTCAATAATATATACTTCTACTCTGTTGAACTACAACTTCCAGAGTTTAGAATGATGACCCAGAAGTGTGGCAGGGACATGATCATTAAACAGAACCAAGGACAAGCATAGAGGGAAGAGTACGGATTTTGAAAGTCTTAAGAGTTTTGGCTGGAAGCCCCAGTGCAACCCACAGGTCCTGCCTCTAGGCGTATACCATCACTGTAACCTTCAGTTCTGCCAGCTGCCAGTTAGGCAGCTAGTGCCTCAAAAGGTCACTGTGAAAAGTCAGTGAGATAGCGATTGTGTCCATTACCTGGCGCAGGGATGTGCATTGTACCTGCTCGGTCAATCCTAGTTTTCTCCACAAATCAGAAAGTTCATCTTTGAACACAAGTAAAGCAAAATGGATCTTAGCCATTTACAACTTTTCCATCTTTTGCTGTTTGTGTAGCATCTGTGAAATGGGTTGAGAGGGTTGAGGAGATTCAGATCATTCACCTTGGCAGAAGGGTCCTGGGAATGTGCTCCCAAAATGGAATTGTTTTATGTCCAGACAGTCAACTCTCTGCCTCCTACATAATTCCTGCTCCTGTCGGTGTCTCACAGTGATAGGCCACATATTGAACAACAACAATAACAGCAAAGATGTTGAGGTTTGAGAAACCCACAGCAGAATTGACCAGCTTATTGCTTTAATGCGGCAATCCAATTTCCTCTAAGAGGACTCAGTCAAGGGGAGCAAATGGCAGAGTCCTAGGCTGAAATCTCCTTGCTTTCTACCCTTCTTCATGACCCATTATTTTATGCCTCGACTCCCTGCCTAAATGACTCAGTCGCCTTCAGAGGTATTTGTTCTTGTTCCTGTGAATCCAGACAGGTCAAGAGCTTGCCAGTAACCCAGACATGATGAAGATCATGAAGAAGAGAATGGCTTTGAAACACGTTGTATTTGCAAGTGACTGTTTAACACTGGAGTGAGGCAGACCTTGGTTTAGTCCTAGATGTACTGCCGACAGTCTTCAAGCTTTAGTTTCCTTATTAGTCAACTGTATCTGGCTCACGGAATAAGTTCTCAATACATTTCAGTCATTAAAAGAAGTTTGCTTTCTGTTTATCCTACTGTTAGTCACCTCATTTAGCTACCTCCCGGTCTCTTCTGAGACTGAGATGTAGTTTATACCCATCATTCTAAAAATAATTCACATTCTCAGTGTTTACGCCTTGGATTAGCCGAATGGGCACTGTAGTCTTTGGGGCTTCTCTGTTAAAGACAACACAATGCAGTATTCGCCTTGGCTCCTGCTCTTTCTTCCTTGCCTCTCTCTCATTCTCCCCTCCCAAGGAGGGAGGGGTGTCCCAGTGACAAGGTCGATATGGCAGACGTAGGGCTTCCATCAGGAGCCCTGCACATGGAGGACATTTTATCTAAATTTGCAATGATTTGCTTCTTACTGCAGACAATCCTCTTTAGCATTATTGATCTCCTCTGTCTGCCGAGCCACGTCAGATGTCTTTGACCCTGCTTTGCACCACAAGCAGTGGAGTAGCCACCCGAGACTGTCTGGCATTGGATTGAATTCAGTTCCTCTTGATGTTTGCAAAGACCTTTTTTGTTATGCCTTGAAATGGCTTGTGCCATTGCAGGTGGGGTCCAGAGCCTGCCTCCTTTGTGTCACACCTTGCAGTATAGTAACAACTTCTTTTGGGGGTGAGACTCTCTTTCCTGTATGAATCGGGTTGTCCTAAGTTGGCAAGGGCTCTTGAAGCTTGGATTTGTTCTCTAGGAAGTTGGTCAGGATAGTTTCTGAATAAAACTAGGAGGGGAGAAAGAAAATGTTATTTATATAAAATTATTTTTTAAGGATGTTTTTTGATGTAGAACATGTTAAAAGCCTTTACTGAATCTGTTACAATGCTGCTTCTGTTTTATGTTTTGGTTTTTTGGCCATGAGGCACGTGGGATCTTAGTTCCCTGACCAGGGATTGAACCTGCACCTCCTGCATTGGAAGGCAAATCTTAACACTGGACCACCCAGAAAGTTCTGAGAAGATATTATTTAATGAGTGCATATAAACTGCAATGGTAGCATAAGTGGGAAGGAAAGGAGAATAAAGACTAAAAGTAGGGGTGTTGTCTTCTTTCGTTCTTTTTTCTTAGAATTGAAGGCTTTCCTGAATTATCTCTAGGGCTTTAGCGAGAAGAGAAGCCAGGTGAAATTTTTTTCTTTATTGTTTTATTTTACCCATCCAAAGACCAGCTCAAAATATTACACTCCCTTAATCTCCCTGGACCATCAGAATTCCCTGCTCCAGCTTACCACAGCTCATGAACTCAAGCCCATTTTTTTTCTCTTTTATTCTGGATCCTGTGTGATAATACAAGATGACTATTGTTTGTGCCATCTCACAATGATGACTTCTGGACTCTTTGAAGCCCTGAGGTCACTCAGAGAGAAGAGTAATAGTAACCCTGGGGAACCCAGAATAGCCCTGCTCGAAGTGTTTAATTTTCATAAGAGAGTGATGATAACTTAAATCGGTAGCAAATATATAGCAGAGAAATAGGCCCCTGGTCCACATAGAGAGGGTCAATAAAGGTTCTGCTTGCAAGATGAAGTAAATCAGAGAGCTGGGGTAATTACTGAACAATTTTTCTCCAGAACCTCTGCTCGGGAGGGGTTTAATTTGAGTGCTTACTTTAAATTTATTGTCCCTTAAATTCATTAAGTTTATCAGATTTTACTTGTGCAGATCCAATCTCCTCTCTCTCTCCCCACCATCTCTTTTCTCTCCCCCGACTTCCTCTGTGTGTGTATATGTGAGTATTTTTCTAAGTGGCTGGAAATTGAGTGATGATCCTCTACTAATCTCATCCTTAGTCTACATTTCATTTTCTACCAGGACTGGCAATATTATCAAAATTGTTAACAAATCAGTGTGTTAAGTTATGGTCTCTTGAAGGTGAAAGACAAATAGTTGACTCTCACACATTACCCTTAGTATAGTTCTTTTGGTAGGATATAATTATTTTATGTTTTGCTGGCATGGCTAGCACCAGGCATCCCAGTACATCACATATACTCTGTTGCTTAAACCTGTTGCCATGACAACGTCAGCATTCTCCCACAGCAACAAAATTTAAATATGTATCTATGAATTTGAAGAAACAACTATAAGATTGAATAAAACTCTACTAACATCAGTCTATTTTATATGGAATTCTGAGATGATTTTCATATAACAATTATTGCATATAATGACATAAGATGCAATCCATAGTTAATCTTTCCTGGTAAAGTACAGTGTAATCAGGTTCTTTCATAGGCAAATGCGTGAATACCCTATTCACTATCTTTTGAGTGTCTTGTATGCCTCTGCATTAGACTCATGTATAGGGTGCTCTCTGGTAACAAACGACTCAAAACTATGGTTTTTATAAAAATGGAAGTACAGGTCTTTCTTTTGTAGTAACCCAGTATACTGTTTCTAGTGAGTGTCAGTGCAGCAGAGTGTGGCCCTGCACAGCCGTTAACACACAGCCATTGCTGTGCACCATTTCCTTGCAGCCTGTTACTAGGCAACCATTACCCCCTTTACTGGTGCTGCTCAGCCAATGGTTGGTGCCACCGGGGACCCCTCCCCCAAGCAACCAACTGTCAGTGAGTGACTGTTAGTGGTCCTGCTCAGCCATTGGTCGGTGCCACAGTGCGCCCCCCCCCGACCCCCGACATGACCAATTGTCAGTGAGTGACTGTTAGTGGTCCTGCCCAGCCATTGGTTAGTGCCATAGTGGGCCTCTACCCCAAGTGACCATTAGTGGTCCTAGTCAGTCATTGGTCAGCACCACAATGGGCCCCTTCCCCAACTGACCAATTGTCAATGAGTGACTGCCCCTACCGTATTAGTGGTCCTGCTCAGCCATTGGTCGGTGCCACAGTGTGCCCCCCCGACCCCCGACGTGACCAATTGTCAGTGAGTGACTGTTAGTGCTCCTGCCCAGCCATTGGTTAGTGCCATAGTGGGCCTCTACCCCAAGTGACCATTAGTGGTCCTGGTCAGCATTGGTTACTGCCACAGTGGGCCCCTCCCCCAAACAACCATCAGTGAGTGACAGTTAGTGGCCCTGCTCAGCCACTGGGCAGCACCACAGCTCCTTCCCCAAGTGATCAACTGTCAATGAGTGACCGGTAGTGGGTGATTCAGCCAGTGGTCAGCAGAGTGATGGTCATCAGGCAGAGTGAGGTAAGAGCTAGGTCCTGGCCTTCTCCTGAGGGCCTCCAGCTCATCTGGCCTCAAGTCAGAGGGTGACCTGGGGGTCCGGGGAATAAACTAAGGGACGTGTCCTGCAGGAGTCCAGAGCCCTCATGAAAGCTGCCCGCTGGTGGGGCCCAGGCCTTGAGGCGGTGGTGACCCTGTCTGCCATTCCCGTCACCTGATGGCAGTGGCAGTCCTCACAGGATGCAGTCTGCCCCCACCGTCTGGGTGCCCTGAAGAGCCTGGGAGCCAGCTGAGTAATGGGCACCTGGATCCCTCAGTGATGAGAGCTGGGCAGGGTCTGGGGACCTGACCTTGAGGGAGCTGCCGGCTGAGATCTGCCTCCTCTCAGCCAGGATTGGAACCTCAGAGGATGACAGTTGTGCCTTGAGCCCTGGCCCTTTCTTGTCAGAACAGAGGATAACATTTGTTTGGAGGAGATTTGTAGGCACATCATTACCTGACCGTGACCTGACCTCAAGAACATAGCATCTACATCAAGACGTTTGGAACAACTCACCCTTCCTAGAAGAGGGCTTTGCTGAGGGCTTTCAGGGAATTTGGAGGTTTCAAGGTATGAGCCATCCATCTTCCTGCAGGGCCCTGCAGTAAACCTTTCTCTGTTCCAGACCAACATTTTGGTATAGTTTGGCCTCGCTGTGCATCAGGCACATGGACTTCTGTTTTTGGTGACAGTAACTGTCTTTAGGGCAGTGATCCAGAGACCCAGATTCTTTCCATCACACAGCTCAGCCAGCTCCTGAGCCCTTCTCAGCCTCATCCTGTAGCTGGCAGCAGGCAGAAGACAGCATGGAGAGGTGTTGTAACGCCTTGAAGGGAAATGCATGCCTTCTCATTTTCCATTGGCTGAGATTAGGTCACGGGGCCGCCACTAGGTGTAAATGGACCTGGAAAATGTAGTCTGTGGCTTGGTAGGAGTTTCTCAGCAGTAACTCTATGAGAGCAGGAGCATCATGAATTTTCATGGGTAGCTGGCTAGCTCTGTCAACAGGCAGGAAGATAGCAGAGGAAGGCGTGCTTCAAACACATGAAGGTTCACAATTTCGGGGGAGAAAGTCATGTGGTAGTAAAAGGTGAGCTGGGTGCCACGGGGAGAGCCTGCTTCCACCTGGCAGGACTGGGGAGGTTGGTGGCACTGCCATTTCAGCAGTGGTACCTTGCATTGGCTAAGGAGACATCTTCATTGTTTAGCCACTCAGTCATGTCTGGCTCTTTTGCGACCCCAAGGACTGTAGCCTGCCGGGCTCCTCTGACCATGGGATTCTCCAGGCAAGAGTCCTGGAGTGGGTTGCCATGTCCTTCTCTAGGGCATGTTTCCGACCCAGGGATCGAACCCACATCTGCCTTGCAGATGGATTCTTTGCCACTGAGCCACCAGGGCGGCCCATAGGAGGCATAGTGTCTAGTAGTTTTAAAATACTTGAACTTGCTTGAAAGCATATGTGGGAGTAAAAGGCTAGAGGAGATGGGATTGAAGAGGAATAACTAGATAGCATAGTTGTCTCTGCTGATTCTCAAGTGATAAGCCTGTTTTTCTCTCTTCACTCTCCACTTGCCTTATCATGAGTGGGTGACCTTGATGAGACATTTTCAACACAGTATCTTTGCTTTCCTTTAATCTCCTGTCAGTTGCTATCACTGTCAGCATGACCTAGCTCCAGTGAAACATTCAGTTTTCATTTCTGCCTTAGCAGGAATGTTAAATTATGAGGGCACGTCAGGATGGGAAGAGGCCATACACACCACGGACACATTACTTGAGGGGAGTCACTGAAGGACACTGACCTCTCCTCTCAACATTACAAGGATTAAGAAGGCATGCATTTTGCTTTCTGGATTCTTCTACAGTTTGAATTGATATAACTTGTCACTTGAGCACTGTCTTTTTTGAGTGCTGACTACTGTTGTGTTCTAGCCAGGTAAATTGGAATAGACACCTACTTGCCTGGAGTGAGAATGACCGGTTATCAGTTTACCAAAAGGCTCCAAGACTCCAGACATAACTTTCATTGGTGGGTGAGGTGATAGATAAAGGATTTGTGGTTGTAATGTTCTTTGAAATGTGTTCAAGAAACAAACACCAAAATGCAGTGGTCACTGTAAAAAAATGCTTTGAAAAGTTATAAAGACTTCAATACAAATGAAAGACAGAACAGAGTAATGATTTCAAATGGAGAATTTCTCTAGTGACATTTGTATGAGGCACTTCAAGTAATCTGTCTTATCTAAGGAAAAGCAGAAGTTGGGTTTGTGTGATTTCAGAGCATTGCAGTGATTCTTTGAGATGCTTGCCAGCCATGGTAGACATGGCAAGAGATTAAGATGGACAAAAGAAAAGCATTCAAGTATTTGGAGATTGGTTTGGGAGACAACAAAAGTAATAATTGATGAAGCATGAATTTAAATGCATAAACAGGCAGGAGAAATAGAGGCAGTTGTTTAGATAATTGGATCAAAATCCCTCTCTATGAATACTTTACATTTTGATATATTTTGCCATTTAACTAGTTTTCTCTCTTTGAAAGCTTTTTAAGGAAAAAAAGAGAATTTCATAGTTTAACTTGGTTTTCAGAACTTGGCCCTTAAGTTCTGGTCATGGTTTTGTTGCTCCTTCACTCTAAAATAGTATTTTAATAAAATATTAAAAGTCATAGACCAAAAAGTAATAAATATAAGCTCCCCTAAGATAATCACTTTGTTTTCTGCTTCTCTAAAAATCATAAAATGGTCATTCAGCAGACTGAGCCTGTGTTTCTATAAGTCTATATAAATGGATAACATTTTTCTAGAGGTCTTGGATTCTAAGGGTACATGTGACTGTTTCTAGTTTTTATTCCGGTTGCCTCTGATTACCCCACATTTGATTAGTTGCATAATGGAAAGTTTAGTCATGATGTAGCCTTTCCACTCCACTTTTTCTCTAAGTGCTGGTTTTCCTTTCACCCTCTTCTTTTTTTTTTTTTTCTTCTGGATTTGATTCTTTTCGTGTTCAGTGCTTGGACTTAAGTCCTAGATCTCAAAAAATACAAATGCCTCCTAACTCTTTTAACTTACGTTTGTAACATTGGTGATGTACTGATTAAACAATTTAATCTTTTAAATGAAGTTTTATGTTTTCTGTTTGTTGATGGGATAGGTGACCTCAAATTTCTAAGATAATGCTGAGCTCTAAAACATCTTCATTGAATTTGGCCAGAAAAGGACACAAGCTAAGACCCACTGCAGACAGACATGTCTGAGTGATGAGCTGGGGCCAGGGGAGTTTAGCCTCATGGCAGAATCAGTCCCTTGGAGGCCTGGAAATTATAAAGGAGCACTACAGGGTGTTTGAATGAGAGTATAATTATCCATTTTTAACAGTTTCTTCTATATAATGAACAAGAGGCCTTTCCAGCAAGGATGGGACATTGCAATGATGTCCATATCATAGAATAATATTGGTGATTTTCTTGTGAAGTCATTTAGTCATACCACTTTCTAGTTAGAAGTGGTATTCAAAGTCATTGACTCCAACTTTCCAATGTGCTTCCATAAAGTGTTCTTGACTAGAGAGCATTCAGCCTCTGTGTGGACCCCAAAGTTATATCAATAACAAATAAATCCTGTCCTTTTGTCTCTCTCCCAGCTAATTGTAAGTTTAAAAAGAGCTCTGAGTGACTAACATTGAGATCAACTAGCTAATGTAGATACTAACCAGACTTTTAATTATGGTGGTGGCAAATATTCTGCATTTAATGTTGGGGAGTAACCACTGATTGTTAACTGCTTTATTAATAAGAAACAGAATCTAGGGTTTTAGAAAGTCAAAGGATCTTCAGTATCAGGTATGTGGTCATTGAAGGCTCTCCTCAAATCTGAAATGCCCCTACTCTGGAATGTTTGAATGAATATTGATGAAAAATATGGGAAGGAATCAGGACCACTGACGGAAACCCACAGCTACCAATATTTTCTGCTGCTTATCCCTCTTTCTGCTTTATGTTCTTTTCCTCTCTTCTAATCCCATTTTTTTTCCCTCCTACTGATCTTTTCAACTCTGATCTGTTCTCCAGTGCATAGATGCCTTGTGATTAATTTGACAATTAAAAATCCCAGACCATCTTTACCCATTTTGATCACAGGTACAGTTAATCTGGAGAGTGTGTTCTGGGAGACAGCCAATGATGAATATATCTTAAGCAAAATCAGACCTAGAAGCAGGTTTGCATGCTTGTATTTGTGTGTATAGAAAGTGCAAGTGCAAGTCGCTCAGTCGTGTCCGACTCTTCGTGACCACATGGACTATACAGTCCATGAAATTCTCCAGGCCAGAATACTGGAGTGGGTAGCCTTTCCCTTCTCCAGGGGATCTTCCCTACCCAGGGATTGAACCCAGGTCTCCTGCATTGCGGGCAGATTCTTTACCAGCTAAGCCACGAGGGAAGCCCAAGAATACTGAAGTGGGTAGCCTATCCCTTCTCCAGCAGATCTTCCTGACCCAGGAATCGAACCGGGGTCTTCTTCATTGCAGGCAGATTCTTTACCAACTGAGCTATAAAACAGATATTTAGAATTACCATCTCTCTAGACTTTTCCCATAGTGTTGCTCCTCTATCTTAGGACCACCCATCTGAAGTACATTATGTCTTAGATTTCTACAGCCTTAGAAATGAGTACAGAATATGTCAGTCATAAATTTGTTGTTTTATAAAGCCTCGGACCATACCCAGGCATTAACATGTCTTATTGGTCAGTGTCATATTGTTTTTGCAGCTCAGCTGGACTAGATTGTATCACACCTTGTGCACATGGGCTGGTAGCTGCTTCCAGGGCTTACTGGGTATCTATTTATCTAGCTAACACTTGGTGAATGGCAGTGACAAATGATCGTGTACTTCCCAGGAGCGCACATGTGTTCCAAAGGTCAAATGCATTTCAGTGATCTGGTGATTCTCTCAAGGGGGAAGTCAGGAGCCACAGGACAGAACAATAGGAAAAGCTGCACGTGAAGTTATCCAGGGAGCAGGTGGCCCCGAGCTGGGAGGCACCGCATGGCAGGGCTCTTGCACTTCCTCACAAATGCTCTTTCACAGCAGTTCCTGAACTCAATGAACACACAACCTCAGGAACTGGCAGTGCCAGAGGCTCCAAGAGAGCCCTGTGTCCTCCATAACTGCTTGTGTTAGAGTGCAGTGTGGTGGAAACCCTGGAAGGAAGTTGCTACATTGTCTTGGAGACACATTTTTGTCATCCTTCTCCCTTCAGAAGCATTTTCTATAATCATCTGCTTTGCCACTTAGAAAGCCCTTTACTGGCATTCTCTAATGAAGCTCCCAGCTCCATGGACCGCAGTTCCCATTTTTCAGAGCCTGGGTTATTAGATACAGAGCAGTTAGGGTAATTGCCCAAGAGCAGACTGTTTCTATCTGAAATGAACCCAGACGTTTAGGATGCTAGCTCTACAATGCCTTTCTGGATCTGAATTGCAATTCTTTTATGTATGATTTATGGAGTAATTTGTTTATTCACTCAACAGTTACCAAATATCATTTTGTATTGGTTAGATGTTTGAGAAATTAAAATATGGTCTTTGCATGGTACTGGAGGAGGAAATGGCAACCCACTCCAGTATTCTTGCCTGGAAAATCCCGTGGACAGAGGAGCCTGGAGAGCTATAGTCCATGGGATCGCAAAGAGTCAGACATGATTGAGCATGCATGCACAGGTCTATCATGGAGGTCTTGAGTCTAGAAGGGGAGAGAGACATATACAAAAATAGTGACCATATCAAGTGACTGATACATCAGACAGGAGTAAGTAAACAGGTGCAGGTGACAGAGTCTCTATCTCTGCTTGGACACTTAGGGGGCTAGAGAGGTGGTTTGAGCCTAGAAGAATTAGTAGGAGTTTGCCAGGCAGCCAAAATAGGGCAATGGCTTTTCCATTATGACTTATCTAAATGATCTCTAGCAGCATCCTTGGTTCCTTTCCTAGAACCCTCCTTGCTAAGAAGGTGGGTACCATCTGATTGATGTGAGTTTCCTCAACTTTCCTCCATATCCAAACTTCTCCCAATCTCACCTCTCTTCCCATCCTTCTCCTTGAGTCAGAAGAGGATGTGTCTTCCTCTTTGCTGACCTTGGAGCTCCCACTGGAGCCAAATGAGCTCTCTAGGTTCTATCCTCACTCATAGATTGGCCACGGCTCTCTCCCACATCTCTATTCTTTCTCTGCTTACAAGTTCTACTCTGATGAACAAGGTACAACACTGTCTGGGAGGGAGAAAAGTGCCTTTGAACTAACATCCATCTCTCGCCTCCCTTTTGTAACCAACTTTTGGAAAGGTGAGTGTGCATGCAGTCATGTCGCTCTCCCACCATCCCTTGTGGTTTGCCCTTATCCTCCACCCTTGGTGGGATCTGAGCTCCCTTGGTTCCTAGTTGTTCTCTCGGCTCACCCTCCTTTCATCCCTGTAGTGTGTGACACATGACTCACCCGCTAGCTTGATAACTTCCATTCGCTGTGTTTCTTTGACACAGCATTCTGCTGCTTCTCTTAGCTGCTACGTCTTCTCTCGCTAGCTCCTCCTTGATTTTCCCATTTGGATTTGGCAGCTCTCGTTAGCTCTTTCTTCCATAGTTTTATGATTTTTGTTTCTCCTGAGTCTTACCTTAGGCCAACTCTCTTTATAGTATTCATTGCAAGGCCTCTATCTTATTTCTGATGACAAGAAGCAACATTGCAGAGTGGTTGGGAATGCAGTCTGAGCCAAACTGCCTGGGTTTGAATCCTGGTTCTGCTGTGTGACCTTGTGTAAATAAATTACTCTTTGCTCTCTATGCATGCTTCCTTGTCCTTGAAACAAGTGTAACAATACCTTTCTGAAAATATTGTTGTGAGAATCAAATGAGTTAGCACCTATGAAGTGCCTGGGACAGTGCCTGGGACATGGTAAGACTTAAAATTGTTAATTATCTGTATTGACATGGCACTCAGCTCATGAGTAATATTATGATTTCTTATATACATTTATTTAAAAATAAACAGTTGCAAATAATCAAAATTTCATTAAGCTCATTATTACCACTGAGAGTTTACTCTTGGTAGACTTGGGCTCAATCATTTTCTTGCTTTATGTCATTTCATCCTCACCTCAGCCCTAGAAACAGGTGCCATTTTATCTTCATTTTGCTGGTCTGTGAGAGGTCAGGAGGCCTGTACAACTTCAAGGGCTTGTGGCAGAGCTGGTCTGTGGCAGAATGTGATGACTGTTAGCTGCTGTGCTCTTAGCAGAGGTTCCCTAAGTGCCAGCTGACTGACACACTCAGGAATGTTCCCCAGCCTCCCTGCAAGCAGTCCATAGCCATCAAACGTTGCTCTGTGGTGAATACCCACTCTGTGTTGCTATGTGGAGTTTGAGAAGTTATGGAGTTTTATACAGTCATAAAACCACAATTGTAATTGCATTGCCTTGCATTCACCGGGTTATCTAATTATTTTACTGACACTTCTTTGGTTTCACTGTTACATTTTATGTTCTTGAGGTATAGGGATACTATCTTTTACTTCATTTATGTGCCCTCTCTAGCATCTGAGGTAGCACTGTATTCAAGCATTTATTCTTACACACCACAGGCCAGAAAGTTTGTGTGTTTTTATAATTTAATTTTTTTCTTTTTTAGCCATACTACATGGCTTGCGGGATCTTAATTCCCTGACCAAGGTTTGAACCTGTGCCATTGGCATGAAAGGATGGAGTCCTAACCACTGGGTCGCCAGGGAAATCTGCCGGCCAGATTTGACAGAAGCAAATTCAGTATGAAGGACCTTAGTGACAATACCCTTCATCCTCACCCCTAATGGCAGCTCCTCTGAAAAGACTTCCCAGGTCCCACTGCTTGCCATCACCCCACCACCTCCCACCCCTGGTGTTCCCTGCCCGCCCCTAGCATTCATGACAACAGAGCACCCTAGCCTTGAGCTAGACGACTTCTTCCCGTTACCCACTCTGTGATAGGGTCAGATCTGTGATGATAGGTCAGGGGCCTGTCAACCTGATTCATTTCCTTTGTGCCTAGTTGTGCTCAGCACGTAGAAGGTTCTCAGTAAGTACTAACCCAATAAAGAAATGAAGGAGGCTTTTGAATGAAGATTTCTGAGACTCCTGAAGAATTTGCAGATGGCAGTAACATTTGACTCCTTGGGGGCTTGAGGTAAGAGTGGGTGAAGATTTCTTCCCTGGGAGTGTGTGTTTTCCAAGCATGAAGGGTGGTGTGTGTGTGTTCGGGCGTTCTGTGGTTGGCTCCCTGAATTGTCTGCTCCTTCCCCCCAACTCTGGCTACCCCTGAAACATCACCCACATCTGTACGTCCACCCAGCTAAGGCAGGCATGATGCCAGAGTGTCTAGACCTTTCCTCCACACCCTTGGCTGAGCCACCTCTAGAACGAGCCCCCCATGCCCCCTTCGTTCTCCTCATTGCCTGAGCGAGTCCTGTTTAAGTGCATCGTCTCTGTGGAACTTTCGGGTTGAGAAATGTTGTGAATTTTCCCTGTGGGCCAGCTCCAGTTATCATCATATTTTTTAATTTGTTTGCTTTCATAAAGCCCTTTCACTTCTTGAAGCACTGTCATATACTGTTTTTCACTTGGACAAAGCAACAGAGGGAGTTTAATAATGATGTTGGCAAAGGAGAACGAATGATCAGTAATATTACTGTGTCTGGTACCAGAATCAATACTTTATATATTATTCCATTTAATTCCTAAGTGGTGGCTAATAGAGCTCTAGAGTTTGGACTGATTGGATTTGAATCTTGGCTTCCTTACCAGCTGCATGACTCTGGTATAAGTTATTTCAATGCTCTCTGCCTATTTCTTAATAAGGAAAAAGGGCATTTAAGAGTAAATATTCTGTAGAGTTGTTGTGAATAGGAAATAAGATAATACATGTCAAATGTTATGCAGTGTGTTTGGCACATAGTGAGTATGTAGTAATTATTATTCTCACAGAAACATGTTATAAACTATTTTAACACATGGGTAACGAGAGGCTTCAAGTCCTGATTCAAGGTTCATGGATTAACCACAATGAATCCCACCTGTTAGGTGTTGACAGTCATACATTCTTGTTAGCTTGACTTGAAGACTTGGGCCAGTTGGTCTTGCAAAGTAATGAAAGCTTCTGACATGTCATTGTTGGATAGTTTTGAATTCTCTTGTTCCCAGGTGGTAATGTGCCAGGCCCTCTGATCTTTCTCCCTCATCCCTACCCCCCGCCAGACTAGAGGAATGAACTTTTCTGTTTGCAAGGGCAGCATAGTTCCCCTATATGGTTCAGCAGTCACACCCCAGTTGCCGACCTTCCCACCAGCTGTCACACCCTCTACCTGCTGCCAAGTGGCCCTGGAAGAATCATCTGAGTGATTTCCTGCCCCTGGAGACATCAAAGCTGGCTCTCTCCCTGTCGCTATTCTTCTTACTGAATGCACCACTGGTCGATATCAATGGAGACAAGTGTTTCGCAGCCTCGACAACTTGGGGAGAATTCTGGCCCATGGGAGGGGGCTCCATGGCCGGGATGTGGGGGCAAGGGGGAGTTGGAGCAGCATTCAGCGGTATGGCCAGGCACTCAGGCCCTGGAGGCATCCATGAAAATACCAGTAGGTGAGGGGCATCGTCATACACCTGACACCCTGCGTGGGTTTCCAGAGGCAAGCCTGCTGCCTTGAGTTGTTATTTCTATATTGTATAATAATCAGGCCACTATTTTGAGATCATGTCAAAGATAACAAAGCATCAGAAGCCTCTTCCGCCGCTGAAGAACCAATCAACCTAAACTAATACTTTAATGACCACTTTTCCCAACGAGAAAACAAATTCAGGCAAAAAAATGAAGCAGGTTTGCTGAGAAGAACCTTGTCTGGTCAATGAAAAGAAGAAAGAGACGTCTGGAGCCATGGCAATGGAGTAGGGATTACTTTGATCTGGAAAATAGGTTTCTTTCTTTCTTCTTTTTTTTTTTTTTTACATGTCATTGTTGGATAGTTTTGAATTCTCTTGTTCCCAGGTGGTAATGTGCCAGGCCCTCTGATCTTTCTCCCTCATCCCTACCCCCCGCCAGACTAGAGGAATGAACTTTTCTGTTTGCAAGGGCAGCATAGTTCCCCTATATGGTTCAGCAGTCACACCCCAGTTGCCGACCTTCCCACCAGCTGTCACACCTCTACCTGCTGCCAAGTGGCCCTGGAAGAATCATCTGAGTGATTTCCTGCCCCTGGAGACATCAAAGCTGGCTCTCTCCCTGTCGCTATTCTTCTTACTGAATGCACCACTGGTCGATATCAATAGAGACAAGTGTTTCGCAGCCTCGACAACTTGGGGAGAATTCTGGCCCATGGGAGGGGGCTCCATGGCCGGGATGTGGGGGCAAGGGGGAGTTGGAGCAGCATTCAGCGGTATGGCCAGGCACTCAGGCCCTGGAGGCATCCATGAAAATACCAGTAGGTGAGGGGCATCGTCATACACCTGACACCCTGCGTGGGTTTCCAGAGGCAAGCCTGCTGCCTTGAGTTGTTATTTCTATATTGTATAATAATCAGGCCACTATTTTGAGATCATGTCAAAGATAACAAAGCATCAGAAGCCTCTTCCGCCGCTGAAGAACCAATCAACCTAAACTAATACTTTAATGACCACTTTTCCCAACGAGAAAACAAATTCAGGCAAAAAAATGAAGCAGGTTTGCTGAGAAGAACCTTGTCTGGTCAATGAAAAGAAGAAAGAGACGTCTGGAGCCATGGCAATGGAGTAGGGATTACTTTGATCTGGAAAATAGGTTTCTTTCTTTCTTCTTTTTTTTTTTTTTCCCTCCAGTGCTTTTTCTCAGGCAGCCAAGAGATGCTATTGAGTTTGATGAGGCAGGCCCTTTCAGAATGAAGGGGCACCTCAGAGGAGAATTGAATGACCGCTTTCATAGGCAGCTAGTCTAATAGTCTCATGTTTGAAAAATATGCAATTAAAGGAAATACTATTACAAATAGCTCCTATTTATTGCTTTAAAAATACTATCGATTAACTGAAAAATGAGAGCGAGGTGTGCAAGATTATTATGTTAAGTGTAAACTGCAGATTGTTGCAGGGAAACACATACACACCGAGACGCACGACCTATGTGCGACACCCAAGGAGCTGGAGAGAAGGCGCCTGTGGTGGATCAGAAGCTCTCTATTCCTTTACGTATTAAAATGATTTTCAGAGAAAGTCTTGCCCACCAGAGTTTTTATCACTTTCTTCGTGTCAGTACTGTTAATAAAAATCTAAGTGTTATTGGTTAGGAATTCAATTTCTCATACGTGTAATCTGCAGCAACTGGGGGGTCTCCGTGCGTGAGAATGATGCTTTTTAATGAATGCTCCATGGGCATTTGAAATGAAACAATGGGGATCCTGGGCAGTTTGATCTTGCATTTTCCAGCGATACTGCCTTTACCTTGCAGCCCCCTGCCAAGTCCCCCTGCATCCCACCACCTGCCTGCACACCAGATCCCAGGTCTGCTCAGCTCTCGCCCTGCGCTAATTGGGAGATATTTAGCAAACAAGTGGATGTTTGTCTTTAGCCAGGGATAAAGGAAGACTTTGTCCTTCTCCAAATATATGGAAACATCTCTGGCTATTCTTTTAAGAGCTTTCCAAAAATCTTTGTCCAGGTAACCTGCCTCGTTGTCATGGCAACTGTGGGATGGTTCCTATCTGCGGTCTTGCCTTTTTGCCTTTCTGGATTTATTTAACACTTTTATAACCGATGTAGAGCTGCCATTTAAAAGTGGATTTCTAATCTTCTGCCTACTTGAGCCAACTAAGACTAAAAGTATAGTACCTATTTTTAGGCATTTGATCTTTTGTTGTTATTGTTGTTTAACTGAAACAGTTGACCGGAGAGTCATGTGTCCCTGTGTTGTGTACATATTTACCTAAGAGGCAGGTGAAATTAGTTTTTCACTTTCTTTTTAAAGCTAAATTTTGATAAGCATGTATGATGAGCTAGGCAATGTATTAGTCAGCCTTTTATCTCTGTTTAATCCTCAAAACAAATCCATGTGTTGGTGGTATTATTGTTCCCACTTTGCAGGCGGAAAGCTGAATTTGTAGAAGGTTGAGGAGTTTGCCTCATGTCACATAGCCCCCAAGTGCTAGAGCCAAGAGGCAAATCCTGACTCCACGGTCCAAGTGTGGCGACATCACAGGTATTTGAGGGAGGCTCCTCAGTATGATCTATTGCTGCCACACAAAGATGCAGAGCTGGGGGTTCATGCCTTGTTAGCGTGAAGGGTTTAGAACAGACCTAAGCATGTCTTCATGGAAAGGACCATCTGACTTGGAAATGGGAGATGATAGGTTATGAAATCTTCTTAGGTTTTGATAAGTATAATAAATATACTGACAGTATAATAAAATCCTGTCTGGAAGCAGAGGGATGAATTAAAATGGCCAATGGGATCATACGAGAGCCTTTGATTCCGTGGGTTGGGGGCAGGCTGGTGTTGCAGGGAGAGTCAGAGATCCGCTTGTGGGGAGGACTCCACTGGCCCCTGGGGAAGGCAGGCAGGGGAGACACACAGCAGAGCATAGTCCCTGGGGGCCCAGCTCCCAGGTGGAGCAGAACCACAAACCTCTCATCAGAGAGAGGCTGGCTGCTCCAGGGTTCAGTCACTATCCTGTGGCCCAGCTGGGAGAAGTCCATCTCAGAGTAACCAGAGACTCACCTGCAACTTTGGAGCCCATATCAAGCTCCTTCAGTGTATCCACATAGACTGCTTGAACTCCCCACGAGTTCTTAATATCCATGGAGCCTTTGGCTGGACCATTCTTTCTCTCCCTCTTAAACAACTCATCTATTCAATACTTGAGCAGGACAGGCTACTGGTGAGAGGTGTGGTCTCTGAGCGCCAGGCTGCCTGGGTCTGATCGTCTTACCATTGACTGGTATCCTTGGGCAAATTGTTCTCCATCACCCCAGTATTCTTAACAGTAGAAAATAATAATGAGAACATCTGCTTCACAGAGACAGTGAGTAGATTAGGTGAAGTGATACTTTCAATACACATTGATTGTTGTTGTTACATAATTCTTGAAATTTCATGCTAGGTACCAAAATAACTGTCTTGTCCCATAGATTGGGATAGCTGCTGCTACTTTGTGCGTCTACAGTACCTGTCTTCTCCTAACCTAACAGAGTTGCTTCTTTGAATTCTCTGATAAACTGAGCAGATTGGGGAAGGAAGGGGCCCTTCTTGCTCATCAGCTCACAGCATAATGTTTATGGTGCTCTTTGCTGTGGAATAGTATCAGGAGTGGGATCCCCAGGCTAGTCTCAAGTAAGGCAGGTTTCGTTAATGCTTCCCAGTAATTATTTGAGAAGTTTTCTGTTAACCTGTTACTATCTTGGAAACGTGGAAAGAGAAAAGAGACACATTTACATAGTCTATGCCTTCACAGGAAAGCCAAGCAAAGTATATTATGGTTCTAAGACCTGACTGACCAATGAATGGGACAGGGAGCGATCAGTGTGAAATAGAATTTTGTTATAGAGACGTGTACTAAAGGCAAGGCTTCCAGTGGGCCAGACAGAATGCAGACTATTCAATGAAGCAGAGGGGACTAATTCAGGAAGGGAGAAGAACAAGAGAAAAATGTAGAGCTGGAGGCAACCACTGAGAGGATGCAGAAGGGTGGGAGGGTGGATGTTAGACTCGGGGGGCTGGGTTCATGAATCCACGGCTCTGTAAGCAAACAGCTCCAGAGTGGTTGAGAGCATGGATCTCAGAGTCCCAATAAGCAGGGTTTGGACGCTGGCTCACCTGCCTACTGGGAAGTGACCATATGCAGAAAGGCTGGGCTCATTAAACTTCCATCATCTTTCTTATAAAATTGGAGGTTCCTGGGAGGAATCCATGAGATGATTCATGGGGGAGGTCGAATCTTGGTGTATAGTAAATGCTCAGCTATTATTTGCTTTGTTACCAAACATACCTCTCTGAACTTAAAAAAGAAAAAGAAAAATTCCTGACTCTGGAGGTTGATGAGACATGTCTCATTTCCAGGTCTATTTGGGAGATTTTACCTGTTGTCTCAATTTTATAACCAAAGGAACATGCATTCCACTACATAACTTACAATTTGCAAAAGGATGATTGTATTCAGACCTCTAACAGCTTGAGAGGTAGGCTACTTTTCATTTTCTAGCTCAGGCAACTGAGGCACGGAAAGGCTAGAGAAATGTGCAGTTAGTGGGTGGAGGCACCATAAATACATCAGGACTTCCGACACTAGTGTAATCCCCCCTGCCCCCATACCAAATGGGTGTGTATTTCTGGTGAATGGCTTGGATGAAACCAAAACACACGAATGTCTGCCAAATCCTTTTTGAATTTGTATCACATCATAATTGGTAAAATTTGCTAAAGGAAGAATATATAAAGGCATTTCAAGGGCATTGGTTTTGCATTCATTATCTGTAAAGGACTATTGAAAAAGAATGTACAAAGAAATCAATTTACTGGATATCAGCTTCAAAAGCATGAAAAATCTATTGTACCAAGTGGATAGAGCTGGCAGGGGCCTTGTGCTCACTGCCTCTAGGCAGACTATATAGGAATTATGAATGCCACGTGTATTAGTGGTTCATTATAGAGATTTTTTTGTTTATTTTGAGCTCATGGAGTTGATGCTATTGCATATTTTTTTCTGTTTGAACTGTTGTTTTTGTTCAGTCAGTCATGTCCAACTCTTTGTGACCGCATGGACTGCAGCATGCTAGGCTTCCCTGTCTTTCACTATCTCCCAGAGTTTGTTCAAACTCATGTCCATTGAGTCGGTGATGCCATCCAACCACTTCATCCTCTGTCATCCCCTTCTCCTCCTGCTTTCAATCTTTCCCAGCATCAGGGTCTTTCCCAATGAGTCAGCTCATCACATCAGGTGGCCAAAGTATTGGAGCTTCAGCATCAGTCCTTCCAGTGAATGTTCAGGGTTGATTTCCTTTAAGATTGACTGGTTTTATCTCCTTACTGTGCAAGGGACTCTCAAGAGTCTCCTCCAGCACCACAATTCGAAAGCATCAGTTCTTTGGCATTCAGCCTTCTCTTGGCTCTGTTAAGTGAGGCTGGCAGAAAGCCTGGTCACCGTCTTCCAGCCACCAGAAGGGAACCTTTTTAGGAGAGATGTGTGCAGGTGCTGGTGGTATAAATTTCTTCCCAGGTACTACAAGAGCAATTGAATGTTCCTTCCAACCTGGAAACCTAGTAGATCCTGTGTTTGAAATGACTTCTTTGGAGCTGCTGGAGATTTTTAGCCTCGTTTCTGGGATTCATGTGGTGATACACTACTTTCATTTTTGTCTTGAAGCGGATGCAATAAAAGACCTGAAGCACAAGCATGTTTAGCCTCTGGTGGTCTCTGGGATACAAGCACGTGTTGTATCTGTTTGCACTTGCCTTTGATCTCACTTTATCTGGGACCAAGATGTTTGATAATCTGATGCTCTAGTGGGATTATTCAGAACTTAAAAAAAAAAAAATTCAAGGGTTGTCTCTCATTGTTCAGAGACAAATTTTACAAATGAAATCAACAGTCTAGTTAGGACAGTGGAGCTCATACTGCATAACCGAGCCATCTGTCTCAAGTTGCAAATTTGAGAATTTTGTTTTCATTTTATTATGGGGGAAAGCATGGCATATTTTTTGTATATATCTTCAAAACACATGGTATAAAGTGATAGAATGATAAAACGTTGAAACTGGAAAGACCATAGAATAACAGACATCTCTAGTTCCTGACTACTTCCTACCAGAGAATAGTTTATTTACATACAGAGTCATAATTCAAAGAACCCTTACTGTGATTATAGGATTTAAGAAATTTCACGTATACTGTTAACTGCAGTGGCTGTATACCATTTATACTAATTTACAGTCTTCAATGATAAGTTTTAATACTTTAAGTATCCATACTTAATCAAACTTTGCATTTCAAGACTTTGTTTAGGGTGTGTCTACAGACTTGACTTCAGGTCTAGAAATTTATCTGACATTGATGCCCTTTGTCATCAGTACCACTCCCAGATTTTGTTGTGTTTCCTCTATATACATTATGCATACTTTGTATATGTAGATCACACCCAAATCACCTGGGTTAGGACTAGGACTGCAGTCTAAGAGGGAACAGGTTTACATTCTGGAAACCAGTGGCTGGGCAATAGGAAGGAGAAAGGAAGGCTTCAGCTTGGTAGACTGAAGTACACCCAGGGCAGAATGACCCCTTGTGGGCTTCATCTGCTGTGGACCTCCTTGGAACTCATTTCAGGGCCAAGCAGTTTCAGTTTTTGGCTAAGGCTGCCATACTTCCTCAGTGTCCTTATCTATAATAAGCCTTTGATGATGACAACAGAGTCTACATTTTCCTTTGAGCTTAGGATAGTCATTTTCATAGCTTCTTTACACATCTTCTGATTGGCTCACAGAATCACCTCTTTGCATTGATGCTATTTTTTAAAAAATTTCTTTCATAGAGAACATTTATCCTTTTAAAATCCTCAAATTATCCTTAGGGTTAACCCCTGGGATGCTTAATACATCCTACCTTACCCTAGTTTCTCTATTTTTTTCTTGAAAGGCTATAGTAATGCTTCTTTTGCATGCAGATTCTGTTTTCTTCTTTAAAAAAGTTAAACTTTGAACTTTGCTAGTGGTTCAGCGGTTAAGACTTTGCGCTTCCAATGCAGGGGGCATGTGTTTGATCCCTGGTTAGGAAACTAAGATCCCACATGCTGCATGGCGAGGCAAAAAAAAAAAAAAAAAAAATTATTCAATAAAGATTAAAAAAGAAAAAAGAAATTAAACTTTCACAAAGGTCTGAGTTACCAAAGACAATTCCTTTTCAACATGTAATTTCCTGGTGGAGAGGAAGACATGAGTGTTCGCTGGGGAGGTGCATCAGAGAGCAGGTTTATTCTGGAGGAAGGCAGCAGCAGTGGACACTTCTGGGGAGAAAGGTGGTGCAGTGCGTCTTTCAGGAATGAGAGTTTTATTATCTTGAAGCGCTCTCTGAAAACTGAAGGTCCGGGCAAAGAAGAGAAAGGGAATTAGGTTGCTTCAATAGGAGCGTTCTCAGTTGACAACAACGAAGGAAGTTTTTAAACCATTTGCAGAACATTGGCATAGGTTACCAATTGTGGATATATGGGGTTCCAGGAAATAACTGATGAAAGGAGAGACAGTCACCTGCCTACCTGGTTTTGGCAGTGTGCTACCTGCAGGTAGGTGGATGGGATGTACCGAAGATACAGAACAAAATTGACTAACAAGGGAAGGGATGAAGTGGGAGCAGGGGTTATGCTGAGCCATCTTCTGGACCAGGACAGGCAGATACCCTCATGCTCCTCATCTCCTTTGCCACCATATCCAACATGTAGTCTTTGAAGTGTAGTTTTGTTTAGATTTTGTTAATTTTAATGGCTACCTGTGGCTCGGGGCTGCTGAGAACAGGATAATAGCCAAGCACAATGCCTGGAATAGGAAGCTATTTCACTAATGCTTATTGGCTGACACTTCTTTTGTGGTTAAGAATCTGCCTTCTAATGCAGGGGACGTGGGTTCAGTCGCTCGTCAGTGAACTAAGATCTGATGTGCCGAAGAGCAACTCACCTCAGGCACAACAGCTCAAGAAGCCTGCATGCTGCAGTGAAGACCCAGTATGATGGAAAACACAGACACACATACACACACACACCTGAAAAAAATGAACGAACAATGACAAAATAAATGAACACCTATCTACTTGCCTCACAGGGTTACCATGAGGATTGAAGGGTTTGATAAACATCTAAGAACTTTAATGAACTTTACAAACCATCATTCTACAGTAAGGTACTATTTGGAAATACATTACTTAAAAATGCATGCAAATATGAATTTTATTTCAAATTCTTTGTGAATGGAAGTCTGTAGAAAATGTGGCATATCTTTTGTCATCTTAAAACTTGACTTCTCTTGGATTTTGGTTATTTCATCTGTCAAGTGAAGGGTTATGAACAGGTTGGGTTTCGGGTTGTATTAGATGACTAATGGCTGAGAGTAGCTGTGTGCCTAATGCCAGTTCTTCTTGCCACAGTATCAACTTGCACTTATCTTGTCATCATGTTTGACTTAAAAGCTTCTCGTACCCTCCTACTAGTTTGTTTACAATCTGATGTCCTATAAACAGTCAAGTAAATAAGCTGCTAAGAATTATATGCAGTGAGAACTAGGAAGGCTCTGACTGACCAACTGTATGTGATCAATATGTACAGGAAGATGGGTGCCTTTGCATTCAGTGGACAAAGTGGTCAGTTGACTTGGAATTCGATACTGTTTGCCCTTATTTATTGCTAGGTTAAGGCTTTATCCCAAAAATAAAGTATTGCCTTTTATAGGATTGTGATTTTATTGCTTTGTTTTATTTCTAGACAGAATCTAAGTTAAATTCTCTCTGACTATAGGGATATGGTGCTTTATGCAGGCTTGCTCTTGCAAAAGGATGGAGGGAGGATGAGATTAGATACTAGGCAATGTTAGCTCCATCCCTGGGTTAGACAGAAACTCTGTCTGACTTAGAATTCAGGATATACATGCTTCATTTTCCTGCTTATTTTGTAGTTAAAAAATAATTTGAACAATCTTGTTTTATTAGCAAGAATTTCAGCCAGTAGGTTGTGTCCAGGAGAGGTTCTGACTGATGCGTGAGAAAGTACAGGTATGGGCAGAATTGACCACTAGCCTTCAGGCTTTGTGGTGGCCAGGACAGTGTATGCCCAGCTCTGGCAACAGAGACTGGCACAGATTAGAGCTCCAGAAGTAATTGTTGAGTGAGCAGCGAATGAATGATGTCTGAATGAATCAATGTGCATATGAAAGAATCAGCAGCACATTTAACTTTCCGCTAGGTTTTCAGAGGATAACGTACATCCCAGCTCTTTACTAGGCGAGGGAATTTATACTGACCTTACTCGGTTGCCTGGGAAGTCTTTCCCTGGCACACTCAGACACAGCTGTCTGTTCAAATATGATCCAACAGCAGTCTGGTTTGTCAAACACCAGAAGCTGGTCGGCTTGGTCTTTTTCACATCTTTAAGCAACATGAAATGAATATTACAGAGCTGTTCTGAGCCACCTGCTGGCAGTCACTGTTTCCCCAGGGCCAGCTGAGTCAGAGACAGCCACTTGCTCCAATTCGGTTTCTCTGATGTAATTGCCAATTTTATTGGATAGCTGGAGGGGGCTTGTCTTCATCTCCGGCAGATCTGGCTGAATCGGACACAGAAGAGGGTCTGGAAGGGAGCTGCTCTAGGGCACTGTGGCCCAGCTGGGCAGAGTGGACAAGCAGGAGTGTAGTGTCAACGGTGACCGGGACAACTAGCAGGGGCAGCCCTGCACTCTTCCTGTCCCAGGCTTCTGGTTGGTGGGGAGCAGGGAATCTTGGAACCCATGGCCAGTTTTTTTACTTTTATGCTTTGAGGGATGTCGTTTTTAAAAAACTGAAAAAGAAAATTAACTGAAAATTTTTCATATCAATGCTAAGCTAAGTTGCCTCAGTCGTGTCCGACTCTGTGTGACCCCATAGACGGCAGCCCACCAGGCTCCCCCATCCCTGGGATTCTCCAGGCAAGAACACTGGAGTGGGTTGCCATTTCCTTCTCCAATGCATGAACGTGAAAAGTGAAAGCGAAGTCGCTCAGTCGTGTCCGACTCTGAGCGACCCTATGGACTGCAGCCTACCAGGCTCCTCCGTCCATGGGATTTTCCAGGCAAGAGTACTGGAGTGGGGTGCCATCGCCTTCGAAATAATCACATTTTGGGGGAGGGGCTTACTGAAGTCACTCTAATGCTGGGGGAGGTAGAATCCTTCTGTTTTATTCTTTTCTTTCATTTCCACCCTAGTCGTGTACCTTGCACATTTGGTAGTGGTCTAGGGCACTTATGGACCAAGGTAACTGCAGAATGAGGTCTTAAATATTTAAAAGAGAGCAGTTTAACAACATTGGTTATCATTAAATGAAATCAACAGCTCCAAGCACAGCCAGAATAGAATGCAGGTCATGAAGCAGCGAGACTGATCAGTACTATCAGAGGGGGCCCTTGGCCCTTCAAGAAGAACACGAAAGATGTCTAGAGGTAGTCACGGAAAAGCTGGTTTTCCGGCCGATTTGCCAGGGGACTCAGCGTATACCCCTTTCCCTTCCTTGATTTTAACTCTCTGAACCTTTGGGATCTGAGAAAACAACTTATATTTAACTCCTAATTCCGTGGCTACATTGTCACCTGTGTAGAAATAAGCAGGTCATCTTGCATTTTTCTTGATGCTTAGGGGAGGCACAGAGTACAAGATGGAAGGACGAAAAGATATCCTATGCTTACTACCCTTGAGTAATTTCAGGCATGTCACAGAGGCTGTAAGTACAATGTTGACAGAAGTGCCAGACGTGTCAGTTCTAACAAAGATGATTGGATGAAAAACTTAACTGAAGGCTTCTATGAGAACCTGATTGATATCAGCTGTTATTGGAGGAGGGCTTCTTCATAAAGCTATGCCATGGCACACCCAAGGAGCATGGCTTTCAGGAGATAGATGCAGATATTCATTTGAGTGTTCTTTCACATTTCAATCATAGCAGACTATGAAAACCCACAGCTGCCCCACATAAGAACCCTTTCCATAAGATATAGACAGAGCAGGTAAAGGTCTTATACAAATGCTCTAAGAAAAGGATGGGAACATTAGACTCCAGGAGTTGATTGAAGGAGTAATTGTGACCCATGCTATTAAGAAGTCACACTTGACTAGTTGCAAGATGATGAATAAATTGAGTAAACAGAAGAAAAAGCATCTAAATGTACGTATTTCCTCATGTATTGGAATCATCATTTGTTTCATGCTGACTCAAGGGTTCCAACGAAGTCCAAAATGATGCTTTTGAGACAAAACAAAAAGCAAAGCAGATGTTCTCTCAACAAGATGTGGCCAAAACCACCTGGGAATTTGTTAACAGGTTCCTGGTCCCCACCAAGAGACACTGGAATTCCGTAAACCTCAAGTGGGACTTGGGAATTGCATCTTTTAACAAATCTCAGATGATTTGGGACCATATTCTGAGAAACACCAAACTATGGCCACCATCAAAATAGTGGAAAATATCACCCTAGCCAATTCAAAAATTTTTAACTCAAACTGATTAATCAAAATCTCACACATACCAAGTACTGTGCCAGGGATTCAGAGACTAATATTACACAGCTTCTGCCCTTAAGATCAGAGAAGGTAATGGCACCCCACTCCAGTACTCTTGCCTGGAAAATCCCATGGATGGAAGAGACTGGTAGGCTTCAGTCCATAGGGTCGCTCAGAGTCGGACACAACTGAGCGACTTCACTTTACTTTTCACTTTCATGCATTGGAGAAGGAAATGGCAACCCACTCCAGTGTTCTTGCCTGGAGAATCCCAGGGACAGAGGAGCCTGGTGGGCTGCCCGTCTATGGGGTCACACAGAGTCAGACACAACTGAAGCGACTTAGCAGTAGTAGCAGCAGCAGCAGCAGCAGCCCTTAAGATGCTTAGAGTTGAGTGGAGCTTAAAGGTCCTAGAGGGCAGTTTAGTGCTTGTTATCACTCATCCTATATCAAACAGTACTAATACCAAAACAAAGTAGTTTGAGGGGTGACACATCATTCTCTAATCACATTTATTATAAGAAACAAAGACTAGAAAGAGTTTATAAGCAATATTATTGTGAGTATAGCAATCAAATGTTAATATTGCATGAAAAATCTGTAATCTATATCTACTTTCTCATATAGTAATTTTTCTAAAATAAATGTAACTTAGCGGTTAATCTATTTGGTTATTTATGTCAGAATTCCACTTCCAAAGAATTCCAAATTCCAATCCTAGATGGGGAAAAATGGAAACAGTGGCAGAATTTTTCTTGGGCTCCAAATCACTGTGAATGGACTCCAGCCATGAAATTCAAAGATGCTTGCTCCTTGGAAGAAAAGCTATGACAAACCTAGATAGCATATTGAAAAGCAAAGACATCACTTTGTCAACAAAGGTCTATATAGGCAAAGCTATGATGTTTCCAGTTGTCATGTGTGGATGTGACAATTGGAGATACAGAACCCTGAGCACTGAAAAATTGATGCTTTTGAACTGTGGTGTTGGAGAAGACACTTGCGAGTCCCTTGGCCTGCAAAGAGATCAAACCAGTCAATCCTAAAGGAGATCAACCCTGAATATTCATTGGAAGGACGGATGCTGAAGCTGAAGCTCCAATACTTTGGCCACCTAATGCGAAGAGCCTTCTTATTGGAAAAGACCCTGAAGCTGGGAAAGATTGAGGGCAGGAAGAGAAGGGGATGACAGAGGATGAGATGATTGGATGACATCATCAACTCAATGACATGAGTTTGTGCAATCTCCAGGAGATGGCGAAGGACAGGGAAGCCTGGCGTGCTGTGGTCTGTGGGGTCACAAAGAGTCAGACACTATTGAGGGACTAAACAACAACAACAATCCTAGCCTAGGAGTCTGTCACATCTCCTTGAATTATTTTTCAAGTGGAAAACTGCAATTGTTGCCTGGAATGGGAAATGGAGACCTCTGACCCACCACTTACTGGAGGAAATAGTACCCAGATTCTAGAGCAGAGGTTTTGGTTAACCTTGATGAAATCTGATAATCCAGATACCTACAGAAGTTACTAAACTATTGTGTGGGCAAGCTTAAAGCCTCATCTTTGATGTCATAGATGTTATTCTTCACTGGGGGGTTATGGAATTCTTGGCACAGATAATTTTAAGTGATTTTTTAAGGTTGACTGAAAATGAATTGCAAAGCTGGGAAGTGAATTTCTAGTCCTGTGTCCTCTTCATTAAGAATCTGAGATGTAAAGTCCTTTATGTTTCCTCTTGATCATGTTTCCTGGGGGAGGTGGAAATGACTAAGATAGATGTCTCTGAAAGAATGAATATTGATGATATATTATGTAAGGCTCAATGCAAGTTGTGAATCCACCAGATGCTTGGAAAGTCAGCAGCTTCTCTATTATGCATTTCCTTGGCCTAAGCTTGGATGTTTTCCAAAAAGCAGTTACAGAAGCAAGTGGAGGGACCTGGTGGTTGTGAGTGTGTGTGCATGTGTATTTGTATGTGTGTGTGTAAACTCTAACTTGTTAAAATGAGTAATGTATGAGCAACTTTCCAATCTTCCTTTAACTGAATGATGAGCTTAGATTTTATAGGAAATCAAATTAGAGTCTGAAAATATCCTGCTCCTTCCTTCTAAGCAAGTTGGCCTCTGGGCAATCATTTTTACGGGAACCAGGTCCTTACCAGTAAGTTTGCTTAGCAACACGTTTTCTTGATGACAGTTCTCAAAGCAGAGGAAAGTGAATGGAGGTCTGATTAACCACAGGCCATAAGGCTATATCAGTTTCTTTTGTAAGTGAAAGATTGTCTTTGCATATTCATAAGGGGGGTGTCTCAGCAGCACTGCTGGAGCTGTCAGGGCCGCTAAGCTGGGCTGGATTAGTGTGTGTATGGGAGGCCTCCCAATGGGTGGCCCTGGGGACATTTTTTTTTTCCACAATTGAAGAATTCAGACTGTACAGAATTTACTCACTGTAAAAGTTGTTAGGCATAGAAGGAGGTTATAGAATTTATTTTTCCCATAGATCTTTAAGGACAGAACAGAAACTCACTGAATAGCTTGGGTTCAATACAGTCCTGAACCTTTGAAATTCACTATTACTAGGATGGAAAAGCCAAGGGGAACGTAGGAACTGAGAAGCATGAAAGTCAATCCAATTATCTCAGCAGCTGGGGGTGGAGGCTAGTATATAAATTGGACATTGTGTGGGTTGAAGGATATATTTTGTGTTTTAGGATAATTCAGATTTTCCTAATAATATACCAGTGTAATGAGCTTGGCCAAATGGCTCTAACTTGTTAAAATGTATGTATGTACTAGAGTCATCTGAGTTAGGAAAAGAAATAGAAGGCTTACATCATTTATACCAGCGTCAACCAATTGCTAAAGATAAGGCATTATTTCATATATATATATATATATATATAGTCTTTTGAAGTTACTTTTTTTCTTCATGTTTATTTTATTTTAATTTATTTTTTATTGAAGTATAGTTTTTCACTGTCAGTTTCTGCTGAAAGCAAAGAGAATCAGCCATACATATACATATATTCCCCTCTTTTTGGGGTTTCCTTCCCATTTAGGTCATTACAGAGCACTGAGAGAGAGTTTCCTTGCTATATAGTAGGTTCTCATTAGTTACCTATTTTATACATAGTAATATATATATATATATATATATATATATATATGGGCTTCCCTGGTGGCCCAGTGGTAAAGAATCTGCCTGCCAGTGCAGGAGGCGTGCTTTGATCTCTGGGTAGGGAAGATCCTTTGGAGAAGAAAATGGCAACCACTCCAGTATTCTTGCCTGGGAAATCCCATGGACAGAGTATTTTGGTGGGCCACAGAAGAATCCAATACAACTTAGCGACTAAACAACAGTGTATATTTATCAATTCCAGTCTCCCAATTCATCCCACTTGTCCTCCCCCCCACCCCCCGGTATCCATACATTTATTCCACACCTCTGTGTCTATATTGCTACTTTGCAAATAAGATCATCTATATCATTTTTCTAGAAGTTACTTTTAAATGGATTACCTCATTTTATCCTCCAAACATGCTTAACTAAATGATGAGGATCTGGGCTGTTACTTACATCCTGTCTTAGAATTACTCACAAGGCTAAGATTCAAATCCAGTGCTGTTTCCACGAAGTCACATTGCTTTCTTCTGAACACTTTGAGAGTCTTAGCATTGTCTGATTCTACAGTTTTGTAAAAGTGTCATTATGTCAAAGAGTACTCCCTCCTAGAGACTTGAATCTAGAGAGGCAAGCACAGATACCTAAGAGGAGATCAGAGAGATTTCCACACCGTGGTTCCACTCCAGTCTTTATTTCACAAGGGCTAAGATTGAGGATCCTGTTCACAGACATTTGCTGAAGACAAATGCAAAGGTAAGATTTAGATTCTCACAGCAGCTTGAAAACAATTTCTACTCAAGACACAGCTTAGTGAATACACACACTGAACAGTAAAGACTTTTCAGGGAATTGGCTTTGCCTGTGAGCTCCTGGAGACCAATTTTTGATCCCTAAATTCAGCTTACAGGAACCTTTAAACAAATGCATGCTGCATTATTCTCATTATTCAGTTATGACAGTCTTTCCCCCAGCATTTTAATTAGTGCTCATTTACAGAGAATTAAACTGTCATTTTAGTTGAACTCAAAGGAGTACCCCAGGGACACACATTCCACAAGATAATAAAAGCACCATATAATTCCGATGCTTCAGCAATTTAGACTAGAGTCCCAACTGGGCTTCTCTGCCAGCCAGTTCTGATGGGACTTTATCATGACTGTTTACAGGGTCGGGGGACACCATCATTTCACACCTGAAAACTTGAGGCCTAATCATCTTGATCAAGAAAAGCTGATGTTTCAATGTGGGATGATGGTCCCTTAAACAAGTTTCTTGTGGTTTGCACAGATTTGTTAAAATGTGAACATTTTCTAACTGGCTTGAATGGGAGAAACCATTATTTTCCAGGATGATGTATTTCACTCTTCTAAGGAATTTCTTTATCATCACATTCATAAGGCATATACTTACATGTAAGTTGTCCATGTTGCAAAAAAAGGAGGCTATGCTTACCACAGATTCTCCTTAATATTATACAGTTAAACTGTAGCTGTCATTTCTGATATTGCAATCCATTTTGATCTTTCATTGTACATAGATGCATTAAGGTGTGCTAAAATTGTCGCATCTCTTTAAGATGCCGCTAAAATTGTAGAAAATGTAGTCAAATAGTAATAAACAATGACAGTTAAAAATTAAAAAGCAAAAGCTGATGTTTGATTCCTGCTTGATGACATTAAACAGAAAAGTCTAAGGAAGTGATCAGCATGTTAGCGTTAGACGTTTGGCTTCCAACTCTGGTAATGCCCCACGACTGCTGTGTTTTCTAGGTATGTATTGGCCCTGTTTTCCCATGGATGCCATGGGTAATGACTGGTTAGCAACAAGGGGCTGTGATTGTGGCTTCCCTTGCTTTCTAGATCCATCCTCATCTCTGCAAACCCATCGCTTTTTCTTGGCATTTACACTGTGAAATGTTTCATGTCTGAGTGTAGCAGGAAACTCTTGTCACGACCATGAGATCAAGAAGTACTGTAGAATGTTTCATTGTTATGTCTGAAAAATGCCATTTCCTTTCATTTCTGGAGGTTCACGGGAGAGCCAGTGGCTTTTTAAAACTCACCTGAGACATGTTTCATCTTACAGACTTTCATGCTTTCCGTTCTGTCAGCGAAGCGATTCACCAGCTTTGAAAAGCTGAATGACCTTAATTCATTAAAATCAGCATAGATTAGAAGGCCACAATCAAAAGTACAGACTTTCAGTCATAAGATAAAGAAGTCCTGGGGGTTTAATGTAGGACATGGAAGCTATAGTTATAAATACTGTATTGTATATTTGAAATTTAATGAGACTAGATCTTAAGAAATTCTCATCCCCCAAAATTGATAACTGCATGAGGTGGTGGATGTTAACTGACTTATTGTGGTGGTCATTTCACAATATACATACAGAGATTAAATGATTATGTTGTCTACCTTAACCTCTCTTATACAGCAATGATATCTTAATAAAACTGGAAAAAGAGTCATGGGACCACAGGACTGTAGAAAAGACATGAATGATCTTAGCAATCCAGTAGCATCTAATGTCCCCACTTTAAAATTGAGAAGACTGAGCAAGAAATCAGGTGATTTCAAGGTATCAAATAACTTAATCTGAGGGAAACGGACACCGGAACTCATGTACCCTGGTTTCCATGTATTTGTTTTCTCCGTATCCATGAGGCAGCATATTGTAGCAGGGAGGACCAGGAACTCTGGAAGGCAAATGCCTTGGTATGACTTCCAGCTCCATCCCTTCCTACTGGGTTTGAGGGAAGTGTCTCAATGTTCATGAAAATACTTCTCTCAGTGTTTAACATATAGTAAAAGCTCAGAAATAGTATCTGTTATCATTACTGTACCTCCCTGTTTTCCATGAGTCCTTACAGCCACCTGAGACTAGGAAGCAGGCGTTCATCTTTGGCCTGACTGTCTCCTGTCTCTTGCCTTCTGCCATGCTTCGTGTCAAGCTTTTATGCTTTGTATCCAAACCTCATAAAAGCCATGCAAGGTCAGTGATGTCTGTCTATCTTTGAGTGAGTGAAGTCGCTCAGTCGTGTCCGACTCTTTGCCACACTATGGACTGTAGAAGCCTACCATGCTGCTCTGTCCGTGGGATTTTCCAGGCAAGAGTATGGAGTGGGTTGCCATTTCCTTCTCCAGGGGATCTTCCCAACCCAGGGATCAAACCCGGGTCTCCTGCATTATAGGCAGACACTTTACTGTCTGACCACCAGGGAAGTTTATCTTTAAGATTCAAAAAAAAAAAAAAAAGACACAGAGAAATAATTTGTTCAAGGCCCATAGCCAGCAAATCAGGACTCTCTCTAATTTCAAAATCTAGACAACTTCCAACATGTCAGGTTGATATCACTTACGGTTCTAATTCTAGACCTTTCAGATGTTGACTGCTATCTTGGAGTTTTTGTTCTTGTTAGGAGTGAGTGGTAGTTGTGTGTGTCAATATATGTTTTAGAAGTATGTTCTATTGTTTACTAATGAGATGGCTCCACCTCTAACCCTCTTTCCACTTAGCAGTGAGGATTAATTTTTTTTTACTTTGGCTTCCCTGGAAGTCAGTTATGTGGAGAAGGAAATTTAGAAGCCCAGTGAGAAGGGAAGGTGAATTTCTAATATAAGTGAGTGTGTTTGCCTCTTTTTGTTTCTTGAGACTGTGTTTGGTTTTAACAAAACAGACCGAAGAAAATGGCTTTGAAAAATTGGCAAGAATAACGTGAGAGAGGAAAAGGTAGAAAAGTTCATTTTCTTCTTCTCACAAAAGTCTCCAGTAACATTTGCTCTGCTCTCCTTGATGGTCTGCCATATTGATGTTCCCCTTCAGAAGGATGCTGAAGTCCAGAGCTCTTACAAGAGTTTCTGCTAAATCCTTGTTTCCTTTCAGTTTGAGTTCTCTTATTCTTGTGTGTGATTTTGAATCTTCTTGGCAAAGCTAAGAGGGAGAAAAATCCATCCTGAAGACGAGCATCTCGCTTGCTCACATTGATTTGTAAAAAGGAGCTTCTGCTGCATCCTTTCATCAGGATTAAAGAGGTCTGATGTCTGCCCTACAGATGCGGAAGTGCAGGCGATAGGCTGGACTGAGTAGTGGTTTATCAGAAGCCAACTTGAAGCAGACATTGGCCAGTTATGCCCTTGAACATAGAGTAACAGTCAATCAGTCAGTCAACACTGATTTGTTCTAGGTGCTGGAGAAGCACCAATGCATATGATGATATTACTGTCCTTTGGAGGTTTAACCTTTTAGTGAGAAGAAAAGCAGGAAACACGTAAATAAATTCAGGATTCCAGACAATAAGGTAGTAATTCTGCTGCATATTATTTCAATAGTAAGTTGCAGTTCACTAAATGCTTGTCTATGTATTATTGACCGAGTCCCCATGAGGATGGGCGGTGGTTTTCCGGGTAGGCTCCAGGGTGGCAGACACGTTCTCTCTGGTTCCGTTCCTTTCATTTGGGTTGGTGCTAGGCCTTGAATCAATCACCCTTTCTTCCTTACAGGAAGCTAAGAGGCTCCTCCTCTATTGGAACTCTTTGTCCTCTTGTGTGGCTTTTTGTTTGTTTGTTGTTTTGGTTTTTGGCTGCACCATGCAGCATGGGGGATCTTAGTTCCCGACCAGGACCAGGATCCTGGACCAAGACCAGGACCAGGATCAAACTCTCTACCCCCTCCTGCCCTCTGGCGTTAGAGGCAGACTCTTGCTCACTGAACCACCAGGGAAGTCCCTGTCGCTTCTTGTCTTTGTCGCTACTCTCTGCCTAGGTGAGCTCACCCAACCCAGTGACTGTATATGTCATCACTGATGATGTTTCCAGATTTGTATCTTCATCCCTGTCCTCTCACTTGACTTCCAGATTCTTATATGTAGCTAAATAACTAACAATAGATGATGGCTTGAATTAGATCCCTCATAGAAATCTCAGTGTGAAAATATCCAAAATGGAGCTCTTGATCTTTTTCCAGCTTCCAAACACTTTCTCAATGCACCCAACCTCTATCCCTCCCAGTCTTGCTTCTACAAAGGGCATAGCAAGCTACTCATGGGGTCAGGCCATAAACTTAGACATTACTCTTGATTTCTTCTGTCTTTGCATCATTCCCAATATCCAGTCTGTTGATTATATTCCTACAATGTATGTCAAACTGTTTTTTATTCCTCCTTTCCTTTAGTATCATCCCAACCCAAACTATCATTATCTACTGCCCATGTTACTGTAGTGACTTCTCACCTAGCTCCCTGCTGCCATTCTGCCCTCTGTCCCACCCCTGACAAACCTTAGCCCAGTATCTGCAAAGATCTTAAAAAAAAACCCAAACTAACTCAGGTCTTTTTCATGCTTAAATCTTTTTTTTTTCTTCTAAAATATTTTTCATTTATTTTTAATTGAAAGATAATTGCTTTACAGTATTGCATTGGTTTCTGCCAAACATCAACATGAATCAGCCACAGGTTTACCCATGTCCCCTCCTTTTAATGACCTCCATTTGGCTTAGAAAACATCTTAACTCCTTACCCTGCCTTAAACACCAAGTGGCAACTGACTCCTCCCCAACCTTGTTCCAGGCTTCTGTCCCCTCAGTCAGCATTGCTCAGCCCTCCCCTGGCTGAGCAGAGCACTGATACTTCCCAGAGCACTCTAAGTTCTTCCCTGCCCCCAGGACCTTTGCACCTGTTGTTTTCTTTCCCTCTCTTCCTCTTAGCTGGGCTGCCCCCCATTTTCCATGCTTCATTTTAAATCAAACTTTTCCTGGACACTCCCTCCCCTTATTTTTTTGTCTGTTGCCACACCTGATTGATTTTCTTCTTACTTACTCACTTTACTGTTAACTTACTTCTTTACTGTTAACTTACTTCTTTACTTTTGTCTGGAATTGTTTACATCTGGAAGTGGAGTAGTTCATGTGTTATAGGCCAGTTTTCCAAATTTATCTGCTTTGGTCTTAGATGCAAAACCATCTATAGCCTTTTTTTAATCTATAGCTCTCACAATGGCATCTCCTAGAGTTCAGTCTTACCCTGATTTCCAACAAAGCTAACAGATTTATCTGAGTCATATAAGAGGCAATTTTCCATTTGCTAATCAGAGCTGTTTGCATTTACTTAAGCTTCAGGGACAGTGGAGGTTAATGGATAGGTGAGTTTCAAAATAAGTGAGAAAGAATATGTCTCGTGGCTGCCTATTACTGAGACATTTGCCCAAGTAAAGAATATCATCTTTGCCATATATCAATTTCAGTTAGCTACTATTTGTGTCTCTTCTCTCTTTGGTAAAATGAAAGAAAACTGCTCCCTCTCCTGTAGACACAACATGAAGACTAATGAAGTCACCCGTGGCGGATTCATGTTGATGTATGGCAAAACCAATACAATGTTGTAAAGTAAAAAATAAAATAAAATAAAATCTGAAAAAAAGCACACTTGCTGCCTCTCTGGGCAACTCATTCTGGTTTTATTCCACAATGATTTAAAACCCACCAGAGGCAGCTTCTCAGAGCAAACATTTTGTGCTTCTTCTTGCTTTGTTTCTTACCCATAACATTGTCATCCTTGTTAGGTGCCTGCTGCAGAATAACCTTTGCTGGAGAGAAAATGAATAAGACAAAGGAAGAAGGACATGACACCAAAAGAGAGTGCAGGAGAGGCCAGTGTGAATAGTCTCCACTCCTGCCTGTTTTAATTATCTCCCGGTTTAGTTCAAGGCTAGCTTCCTTGTGGCTGTCATGAGCTGTGACTTCAGCTTGTGATATTTGAATACAGTGGATTTTAACACCACCACCATCGTAGCGATGCTCAGTACCACATACTAATTAAAGCCAGCCAGTGGTAGTCATGTGACTCTACGTGCAGGAGATGAGGCAGCGAGTTTGACGCCGAAAAGAGAGAGGAGCAGAGCAAAGAGAGGAATGAAGAGCAGCGAGAAAGCTAAACTCTACACAAGGAAGGCAACTTCCAAGTATTGGCTGTTGTCTGCTCCTCCATCCTTGTAGCTCTTAGGAGATGCCTCTGTTCCTGGTTTTACTTCTTCAGAGTGAGGAGAGATGATATGGTTCCATTGGAAAATACTTAAAAGTGGACATACCAAAAGTTTCATTCCGTAGGGAGGAAAACCAAAGCCTAGAACAGCCCAGTGAAAACCTAAGCTTCGGTCAGATCATTTTTTATGCAACCACATAAAGTGCAAGGCTTAGCATTGATCAATGAATTGATAAGTAACCTGATTGATGTGAAATATTGAATGCCAAATACCAATGGTTTTTCTCAACAGACAGGCTTTTGCTGGCTATGCCATGAAGCTTGATGAACTCTACTGATATGTAGAGACAGAGTTGGGTTAGGGTTGATTCTCTCCTCTCCTTACCCCCAACTGCTCACAATAAATGGCACCATCCCACTCGGTTACTTAAATTCCTCAGTTTCATCTTTGGGTTCATCCTTGTCCCTTTCATTTCCGTGTGTGTCAACATTCAGTCCATCAGATGCCGTGTCCACCTGCCTTCACAACAGTGACATTCAGCCATCTTCCATCTTGACTGCCACCTAAGTCCAAGCCAAGACTATAGTGTCTCCCCTGGACACTGGGCAGGACTCCACTCAAGGCTTCCTATCACCAGCACCCTCTCCCAGAGCAGCAGAACATTGTTCTGAGTATAAATCAAACCACGTCACATAGCTGCTTCAAACCCTGCCGAGATTTCCCATTGCATTTAGAGAGAACCCATCCCCCTCACCTTGGCCTGACAGTTCCTACATGATTCAGCTCCAGCTAATATTTCTAACTTCACCTTGTCCCTCTCTCCATTTTGATCACCACCTAAAGTCACACCAGCTTTCTTCTGTTCCATGAATCCGCTGGTACCACTGTTTTCTCTGGAATGCTCCCTCATCCCCTCAGACACTCTTCAGACTGATTTCTCCTTCTCATCCGGGACTCAGCCTTAAACATCTCCTCCTCAGAGAGACTTTCACCAATTACGCCTTTGCACATGCTCTCTTGTACACAGTCATCATCACGTGATTCTGTCTTATTTTCTTTGTGGCACTTACCACTCTCTGAAATTATTGTATTTTTCCGTGTTATTTTTGATCCCTCTCTTTAGAATGTAGCTCACACATGAGCTAAGACACTGCCTCTTTTTTAATTGGAGTATAGTTGCTTCATAATGTCGTGCTAGTTTCTGCTATACAAGATAGTGAGTCAGCTCTATGTGTATATATATCCCATCCCTCTTGAGCCTCCCTCCCACATCCCATCCCTCTAGGTCATCAATAGCACTGAGCTGAGCTCCCTGTGCTACACAGCAGCTACCCACTAGCTTTCTTTTACACATGATGGTGTATACATGTCAGCCCTAATCTCCCAATTTGTCCCACCCTCTTCTTCCCCCTCTATATCCACATGTCTGTCCTCTACATCTACATTTCTATTCCTGCCCTGCAAATAGGTTCATCTGTTCCATTTTCCTTAACATTATATTTTCACATATAATGCATTAGTACACGATTTTGTTTTTCTCTTCCTGAGTTACTTCACTCTGTATGAAGGACCCTGTGTTCATCCATGTCTCTACATATGATCCACTCTCTTATTACCCTTTTTATTCTCAATGCTGGGAATGATACTGGGTTCCCAGAAGGGTGTTGCTCAATGCATAGTTGTTGAATGAATAAACGAATGGAAAGGTGAAGCTCACCATCATCAGCATCACGGCCATGGCAGCCGGGACTTTACATGGGCTTGTCACATGCAAGGCACACTACCTCAGTTAATCTTCACAGCAACCAAGTGATAACAGGCTACTATTGTTGTTTTTTACAGATGAGAACGTGAGACCCAGGAAAGTTGTGAAACTTCCCGATGGTCACAGGTAGTAAAGAATGAAACCAATCTATCTGGCTCTGAAGCCTCTGCTTTTCCAGTCTCATATTGAGGTCCATTGTATGGACAGTAGAGCTCCATGGGGCATCAGTCTGAATCCATTCACTTGTTCTTTTATCTTGTCCGCTATTTGTTAAGTACCAGGTATATGCTGGGTGCTCTACGAGGTCTTGCGGGTGTTGCAGGCATGAGACAGAATCCTTGCTTCCATCTGTCTTGCACTCCAATGGTTATTTGGTTGATGCTCACAAGAGATATTCTGACTGTATTAGTCTTCTGAAACTTGCATACCAAAAGCCAGAATGAGTGGCTTCAACAATAGAAAATTATCTTCTTAGACTTCTGGGGGCTGGAAGTCTAAGATCCAGGTGCTGGTGGAGTTGGATTCCTCTGAAGCCTCTCGCTGGTTTGCAGCATCCTCATGCTGCCTTCTGTCCGTGCACGCATATCCCTGGCATCTTGTCTGTTTCACAAGGACACTGGTCCTGGTGGGTTAAGGCTCTACTGCTATTGCTTCGTTTGATCCTATTTGCCTTTTTAAAGGCTCTGTATCCAAATACTCTTAGGATTAGGGCTTCATCCTATGAAATTTGGGAGGATACAGTTCAGTCCATGGGACTGATGACCTGAAAATGTAAATTCTTTACTTAAAAACATGAATAAAATCTGAATTTCTAACTGAATTAGTATCAGTATTATCTGTGTCTTAGATTAAACTCACTTGTATTAGTATTTGTATTAGTATTTATGTGATTCCTGTTATTTCAAAGTCCAAGACTATGTTTTTATTGAGGTACACAATCAGTGAGTAGTTAGGTCATGTCTGACTCTTTTGTGACCCCATGGACTGTAGCCTGCCAGGCTCCTCTGTCCATGAAATTCTCCAGGCAAGAATACTGGAGTGAGTAGCCATTCTATTCTCCCAAGGGATCTTTCTCACCCAGGGATCAAACCTGTGTCTCCCACATTGCAGGCAGATTCTTTACACCTAAGCCTGGTAAAGAATCTGTCTGCAGAAAAAAAGAGAGAGAGAGAGAGAGAGAGAATCTATCTGCCGTGTGGGAGACCCACATTTGATCCCTGGGTCTGGAAGATCCCCTGGAGAGCAAAATGGCAACCCACTCCAGTATTCTTGCCTTGGAAATCCCATATAGACAGAGGCTACAGTCACAGGGTGTTAGACACTGAGGTCTAACACTTTCACTTTCTTCACACAATCAGTTATTCCTAAGAGGAAAAGACCTGGAGAAATCTCATGGTAAATAAGAGGAATACCAGCACGTATGATGGAGAAGGCAATGGCACCCCACTCCAGTACTCTTGCCTGGAAAATCACATGGACGGAGGAGCCTGGCAGGCTACAGTCCATGGGGTCACTAAGACATGGCTGAGCGATTTCACTTTCACTTTTCACTTTCATGCATTGGAGAAGGAAATGGCAACTCACTCCAGTATTCTTGTCTGGAGAATCCCAGGGACGGGGGAACTGGTGGGCTGCCATCTATGGGGTCGCACAGAGTTGGACATGACTGAAGCGACTTAGCAGCAGCAGCAGCAGCATGTATGATGTGCAAAGTAGCCTTGGATGGCCAGAGAGGAGCAGCTTTATCTTGAATATATTGATAGTAGCAAAGGCTATTGCTGCCACCCACGTCTTCATAGGTACCTACGCCATGTCTTCTTATGGCAAAAATGTACAAAGAAGGTTCTGAAGGGATCATATTTGCACATATGTGGCATATTCCAGCTGGATTTTGAATAATCTCCCCTAACTGATTTTTCAGAGCAGTGACCTATGGCTGGTTAAAACTTGGCTATTTTTATGACACTTTGCCTGGAATACCAGCATGAATTATTCACACTGATGAAGGGGTACAGTGGTTAAAATTTTTTTAAATAGTATTTTAAAAGGAATATCTTTATAATTGGGTTAAAAAATATTTTTGGCCCTTTGTCTATATTAAGATTTTAAAATTTTTTAGTTTTCCTTAGCACTTTACCAATCAATACTATGAAAGCTCTAAAGATCCGGGCAGAGTGTGTTCACTTCTTTTATCTTCTGTCTGTCTACAGAATGTAGTAGAGAGGCCTGAACAGATTCTGCCCATGAAATTTCAGATTTGTGAACAAATTTTTGCAAAGTCTAGTGAAACAACACAACTACAACAATAAAAAAAATAATAATATTGCATTGTTATTACAGAAGCAGTGTGGGTAGTGGGTATAAACCTCTCTGGATTCTGGTCCAAACACCATCTCTAAGTAGCTGTGAGACTTAAGAACAAACAGCCCTCTCCCCATCCCCAAAAGCTCTGAATCTTAGTTCAGCTTAGTTCACTACAGATGCTCCGTCATGTCTGACTCTGCGACCCCATGGACTGCACCATGCCAGGCCTCCCTGTCCATCACCAGCTCCTGGAGTTTACTCAAACTCATGTCCATTGAATCGGTGACACCATCCAACCATCTCATCCTCTGTTGTCCCCTTCTCTTCTGCCTTCAGTCTTTGCCAGCATCAGGGTCTTTTCAAATGAGTCAGCTCTTTGCATCAGGTGGCCAAAGTATTGGAGTTTCAGTTTCAACATCAGTCCTTCCAACGAATATTCAGGATTGATTTCCTTTAGGATGGACTGGTTGGATCTCCCTGTAGCCCGAGGGACTCTTATCAGTCTTCTCCAACACCACAGTTCAAAAGCATCAATTCAGTGCTCAGCTTTCTTCACAGTCCAACTCTCACATCCATACATCACTACTGGAAAAACCATAGCCTTGACTAGATGGACCTTTGTTGGCAAAGCAGTGTCTCTGCTTTTTAATGTGCTGTCTAGGTTGGTCATAACTTTCCTTCCAAGGATTAAGTGTCTTTTAATTTCATTGCTGCTATCACCATCTGCAGTGATTTTGGAGCCCCCAAAAATAAAGTCAGCCCCTGTTTCCACTGTTTCCCCATCTATTTGCCATGAAGTGATGGGACTGGATGCCATGATCTTAGTTTTCTGAATGTTGAGCTTTAAGCCAACTTTTTCCACTTTCCTCTTTCACTTTCATTGAGAGGCTCTTTAGTTGTTCTTCACTTTCTGCCATGATCTCAACTTTCTCATAAATAAAACAAGGCAGTAAATCTGGTTCCAAGTTCTTTCTAAAATGTTCTGTTTTATGGTGATGGGTGATGATTACCATTTGGACATTAGGCAGGGTTGCCAGACTCAGTGAATAAAAATACAGGTGTCCTGTATTTTCTGTCAACCCTGATATTAGAAGTTATACTGAGAGCTCCCTGGAGAATCCAGAGTCATCAGGGATAATTATAGTGTGCATGGTCCTGAAGCCACATAATACAGTGACTGCTCTTGGTCATTTTTGGAACTTGTAGCATTTCAGAATGGTTTTGGATTGGTGGAAAATGCTCCTCTCCCTGTTAATATAGCCCAGAGTCCAGGACATAGTGGAAGTTAGGTGACTAACCAGAACAGACACAACGGTTATCAGCTTTCCTCAGCCCTGAGATGGTTCCCTAGTGGAGCAGGAATCTGCTGGAAACACTTCCTTTACAAGGATCTACCATGTTCTTGCAATACCTCTGCCCTTTCAGACTCCATTGATGTTCTGGAAGAATCTATATTCATAACTAGGTACTTTCAGGAAAGAAAATGCAAATATGTCAGGTTTTCTTCAATCTTGAATCAAACTCACCCCCAGCCTGGCCACATTATTCCAGGATGGGAAAGAAAAGTGTTCTGGGTCAGAGAAAACCATCTCCTTGGAGAACTTTAGAAATGTCCTGTGCCCTGAAAACATCTTTATAGAAATCAGAAAATTTTTTGTTCTTTATGCCAGGATAGGGTTGCCTTTCCAGCATTTCAGAACTGATTTCTCATGGTTCAGGTCAGACATGATATAGTAAGTTAGCCAATTTCTCCAACACCATGGCAAAGGAATTGAGAATAGGCATAGCAGAATGAGGCATGTGGGTTCTGGGTTTTGAGGTTATAAATACAGGTTAGGAGCTTTATACCAATCGTGTCTATCCCTTGACACATTTCCATTTTAAGGTTAAGTAGGTTTAATTACACAGCTCCTTTTCCCATCTTTGCTTCTTTTTGACATTACATAAGATATTTTAGGGACAGAGAAAGGTTAATGGGCCTGTGATGGGGCCTAGAATTAACTTCCTTAATTAAGCTCTAGAAGACATCTTTTCATTTCTTTTAATGACCTGTCTCAGTTAAAAAAGACTCAAAGCTCTGGCAGTTTGGTGCAGGTCCTGCTTGTGTAAGACCTGAGCAATCCATCAGAGGGTCAGAACTTTGTCTTTGGTGATGTTCCAGAATCAGGCAACTGCTGTCATCAGCAGGGGAGTGAAGAGGAGAAACATCTGGTCAGTGTTGTGACTTTGGACAATTTGCCTTTGAGGATTTGGACTTGAATAAATTTATTTAATTTTTCATAACAACTCTATGTCATAGGTATCATTACTTTCATTTCAAAGATAAAGAAATTGAGGTAGAGTAAGTTGAAGTAATGTGCCCAACATTGCACAGCTCATAAGTTAAGAATAGGACTTTGAACTAGCCTTTATAATCTGGAATTCATATTTTAATCACATATCCCTACACTGCTTATAGCTAAAGAGATATGTGAAAATTAAGAAAGTAACTAAATTGTTTTAGGTGTGTGATAAACATATGTAAAAGAAGCACTGGGGACACATAACTCAATTTTAGAGGAAGAGAATAGACACTCAGAGTTTATAAAAGTGATAATTTCCTTCTAGGACAACTTACAAAATTGATACATAAAGAAGAGGCAAATATATAGTTTGACACCAGCATATTTCACTTAATAAAATTTGATAGTATCACACAGGTAAATAAATTTGTATTTCATAGCCCTAAGTCTATTTCCTGATGAGTGGGTGATTTAAAGGTAGAAAGTTCAGTGTGCATTACCAGAATCATCATATTGAAGCATTGGAAAGGGAATCACAAACTAGCTAGCAATTTTGAGAATTTACAATGATAACTGATGAATGTGTTATAGGTTGCATTACTTGCACTATGTTTTGTAGCTAAAGGATTTCTACATAATGGAGTCAGATGGAAAGGTCAGTGAAAAGGTGCAAAACTAACAATAGACCCTCATATTGGGGATAATGTTGTTTAGTTGAAAAGTTGTGTCTGACTTTTGAGACCCACGGACTATAGCCCACCAGACTCCTTGGTCCATGGGATTTCCCAGGCAAGAATACTGAAGTGAGTTGCCATTTCCTTCTCCAAGAGATCTTCCCAACCTAGGGATCAAAGTGCCATTTCCTGTATTGGCAGGCAGACTTTTTTGCTATTGCATTACCAGTGAAGTCCCATTACAGGTAATAGAAGGTACTTTTTCATTTATACATTGAATGAAAAATATAGGCTACAATGATATCATGCTAAATACTATAAATAAAACTGGGATTAGAGCCAGACATCTTGGAATGTGAAGTCAAGCGGGCCTTAGAAAGCATCACTACAAACAAAGCTAGTGGAGGTGATGGAATTCCAGTTGAGCTCTTTCAAATCCTGAAAGATGATGCTGTGAAAGTGCCGCACTCAATATGCCAGCAAATCTGGAAAACTCAGCAGTGGCCACAGGACTGGAAAAGGTCAGTTTTCATTCCAATCCAAAAGAAAGGCAATGCCAAAGAATGCTCAAACTACCGCACAATTGCACTCATCCTACATGCTAGTAAAGTAATGCTCAAAATTCTCCAAGCCAGACTTCAGCAATACATGAACTGTGAACTCCCTGATGTTCAAGCTGATCTTAGAAAAGGCAGAGGAACCAGAGATCAAATTGCCAACATCTGCTGGATCATGGAAAAAGCAAGAGAGTTCCAGAAAAACATCTATTTCTGCTTTATTGACTATGCCAAAGCCTTTGACTGTGTGGATCACAATAAACTGCGGAAAATTCTGAAAGAGATGGGAATACCAGACCACCTGACCTGCCTCTTGAGAAATCTGTATGCAGGCCAGGAAGCAACAGTTAAAACTAGACATGGAACAACAGACTGGTTCCAAATAGGAAAAGGCGTACGTCAAGGCTGTATATTGTCACCCTGCTTATTTAACTTCTATGCAGAGTACATCATGAGAAACACTGGACTGGAGGAAGCACAAGCTGGAATCAAGATTGCCGGGAGAAATATCAATCACCTCAGATATGCAGATGACACCACCCTTATGGCAGAAAGTGAAGAGGAACTCAAAAGCCTCTTGTTGAAAGTGAAAGAGGAGAGTGAAAAAGTTGGCTTAAAGCTTAACATTCAGAAAACGAAGATCATGGCATCTGGCCCCATCACTTCATGGGAAATAGATGGGGAAACAGTAGAAACAGTGTCAGACTTTATTTTTTTGGGCTCCAAAATCACTGCAGATGGTGACTACAGCCATGAAATTAAAAGACACTTACACCTTGGAAGAAAGTTATGACCAACCTAGATAGTATATTGAAAAGCAGAGACATTACTTTGCCGACTAAGGTCCGTCTAGTCAAGGCTATTGTTTTTCCAGTAGTCATGTATGGATGTGAGAGTTGGATTGTGAAGAAGGCTNAATTAAAAGATGCTTTCTCCTTGGAAGAAAAGTTATGACCAACCTAGGTAGCATGTTGAAAAGCAGAGACATTACTTTGCCAACAAAGGTCCGTCTAGTCAAGGCTATGGTTTTTCCTGTGGTCATGTATGGATGTGACCACAGGAAAAGCTGAGCACCGAAGAATTGTAGCTTTTGAACTGTGGTGTTGGAGAAGACTCTTGAGAGTCCCTTGAACTGCAAGGAGATCCAACCAGTCCATTCTAAAGGAGATAAGTCCTGGGTGTTCCTTGGAAGGAATGATGCTAAAGCTGAAACTCTAATACTTTGAGCACCTCATGTGAAGAGTTGACTCATTAGAAAAGACTCTGATGCTGAAAGGGATTGGGGGCAGGAGGCAAAGGGGACGACAGAGGATGAGATGGCTGGATGGCATCACCGACTAGATGGACGTGAGTCTGAGTGAACTCCGGGAGTTGGTGATGGACAGGGAGGCCTGGCGTACTGCAATTCATGGGGTTGCAAAGAGTCAGACACGACTGAGCGACTGAACTGAACTGAATCTCTTATGCATTTCCCCCCTAGTATCACTGCGTATGATAAATCCTTAAGATATCCAAAAAATTCAAAAGATAGCAAGTGGGCCTGTCTAGTAATAGAATGAAAGTGTTAGTTTCTCAGTTGTGTCTGACCCTTTGTAACCCCATGGACTATAGCCTGCCAAGCTCCTCTGTCCTTGGGCATCTCCAAGCCAGGATGCTGGAGTGTGTTCCCATTCCCTTCTCCAGGGGATCTTCCCTACCCAGGGACTGAACACAGATCTCCCGTATCCCCAGCAGATTCTTTATCATCTGAGCCACCAGGGAAGCCCATCATATCACAAAGTGACTTGTTTTGGAAGTTTTATGCATTTTCTAATCTGGTACAGTATTTAAATCCTCACACTCCAAACCATTTCTTTCATTGGAATAACTTGTGCTTTGATAAAATTTCCATCAGTTAGGTTCTATTTCATTTTAATTTTTGCCCTGAACTTATTTTACTAGGACAGTTAGGTTTTCAAAATCTGTAGCCTTGGTTATGTATCCATATAACCTTACCAGCAGGATGCTTCCTTGGAATCTAAAGCACGTCTCTGCTTTTTTAGCTTCTAATCTCTGTAGAAATATTTAATGCATGTTGAGTACTCTCCCACTGGTCTTCTAAACTGCCCCTGGCCCTCTTCTCTCTTTGCTTCAGTACGTACTTCCAAAGTGCTGCCACCGCTGCTAAGTTGCTTCAGTCATGTCTGACTCCGTGCGACCCCATAGATGGCAGCCCACCAGGTTCCTCCGTCCATGGGATTCTCCAGGCAAGAGTACTTCCAAACTAACCTTCCTAAATGGACTGTCATGTTTTCTTCCTGCTTAAACACATTCAGTGTAACACCACTACTTACACAAGGAAGTTAAATCCGACTGAATTCTTAGTAATTTTCTCCTTCAGCTTCTTCATCTTACAGATGAGGGGTAGCGGTTCCACAGGGAGGAAGCGATGTGCCTACGACAAGAGTGACTTGTTTGGCTCTAGTGGTGGAACTGGTTCCGCTGAACCTTACTGCTTCCCACTTGGCCTCCGTGGCCCAGCATTCAGGTCCCTCACTGATGTGGGTCTCCTGGTATATTTCTTACCTCCTACCAGCTAGAGCCTGAATGATCTGTCCCTGGTCTACAATGTCTTTGTCTTTGCAGATGTCCCTTCCTTCCTATATTTAGAATGTCCCTAGCCCTTGCGATTAGTAAGTACTCATTCACACACGACAGTAAGTATTTTAAACAAGTTACATTATCCTTGTATGAAAGTGAAAGAGAAGTGAAGCTGCTCAGTCGTGTCCGACTCTTTGCGACCCCATGGACTGTAGCCTACCAGGCTCCTCCCTCCATGGGATTCTCCAGGCAAGAGTACTGGAGTGGGTTGCCATTTTCCTTCTCCAGGGGATCTTCCCGACCCAGGGACCAAACCCAGGTCTCCCACATTCCAGGCGGATGCTTTAACCTCTAAGCCACCAGGGAAGCCCATTATCCTTGTATAGTCTCAATCAATCCACCAGCTCAGTTCTGTGATTCCCATTTTACCTATGTGGAAATTGAGGCTAAAGAAGATTTGGTAACTTGCCCAAGAACTCTGAATTAGCACGTGGCAGGACCTGGATCCAGCCTGAGCAGTGTGTCCCCAGGACCTGTGCTGTGAGTCCTTCGTCAAGTACCTGCCTCGAAGGAACAGCTTATCTTCCTAGTTCCAGGCCAAAGGGTCCCTCTACTCTATCAAATTTCTGCAGTGCTCACCATGCATAAGAGAAACTGAATTTATCACAAGGTTATCTGTGCTTTTTGATTGCTATTCAACATACTATGAATGCTTATAAAGTAATACAGTAATTCATGAAGTGACCATAAAAAATATACAACTTAACTTCCTAATTTCTCTTCCAAATGTGACTGGAAATGAACCAGTGCATTCCAAGAAAGTAATAACGTGGAGACTGATCGACAGATGACTGCTGAGACCAGAACTTGGAGCCGGGATTTGTGTGCTCACTCGCACTGTGTACTCATGTCTGTGACCCCGAGATGCCAGTTAACCCCCCATGTGTCGTTTGGTAAAATAGACCCAATAATATGTATCTTGGTTATGGCAGAGACTGTGTACCAAAACCTTTTAAAATTTTAAAGCATTTTTCAAAAATAGTATTCCTTTTCAGCTCCCTTAGAAACTAAATATGAGTAAATCAGTTTAAGGCAGAAGTTATTATGATATACTGCTGCTCC
>SJXQ01000168.1:338151-489675 GCA_006408695.1 Aepyceros melampus
AATTGGCCAGCGTATCTTCTACATTTTCTCTGCTCTCTTGGTACATACTCAGATCATAAGTTTTCTGAATACTAATTTGGTCAGTTCTATATTTATTTTCTGATAATGTTAACTGTACTTAAGGAAGGGGGCTAGATTGTCAAGCACCTGTGTTCAGAACACCCACCATTTCGTGCCATGCTTCTCCATCTGGAATGGCTTTCACTTACCTGGTTGGTTCGTAACAAAACAGAATGATGCTGCTCATTCTGATTCCAGCTTTTATACCTGTGAAGCTGTTAGCTCTGCTTTCCACCAAGGCTTCCATAAAATGATGAGGTCCGTCTGCTTTTCAAATATGGGGGTGAAGATCCACAAGACAAAAGAAATCCTGGAAGCACTGTGGAAAGTTTGACCAAGAGAAACAACGTTAATGTGAAAGGTCACCCTGAACTTAAAGAATGCCACCTTCTAGGGCAGTGCAGACTTGACTGTTTTCTTGGGGGTGGCACGAGGAGGGATGTTCGTGAGGCTCACAAGTGGGAAGTATCTAGGACAGTGGGCAGAGAGTAGATGGGTGACCATGTTTAGTTGAGCTGCGGTAACAGAGGCCTTGCTGTCAGAGACCTGAGTTCTAGTCCAGACTTGACAGGTAGTAGTCATGTGACCTCAGTCAAGTTATTTGACCTCTTTGAGTCTTAAGTTCTTCATTCATTAATTTAGCAGTACTATGTAAAAGTGATTCTGAGAGTTGGATGCGATCACACAACGTAAGCCCATGATGAACACAGTGCTAGAACATGGTAAGTATTTTGGTAAGTGTTAGGCTGGAGGCTGAGATGAATGTGAGGTGGTTCTATTGGACATTGGATGGTAGCACGCATAATGGGATCACCTACTCCCTTGGCTCCCCTCTGACTGCATATGCCTTTACCTAGATTCTTTTCTCAGCAAATTGTTCTCAAATTCTAGAAGCTATTGGCAAAACCAAGAAGAAACCTAAGGGCTGTGTTCTGGGAGTCTTGTCAGAGATGAACTAGTCTAAAATATGTACCAGGTTCTAGCTCACGATGGAGAATAGTGATGATTTTAGAAATAGGGTAAAGCAGAAAATGAGTCTGCCAGAGCAGGTAGACCCACTGAAGATATAATAGAGCAAAACCACTTTTTTACGTTGTCTATTGTTTTAAGACCCAGTGGGCTGAGTCAATTTGTACATAAAAGAAGTGGGCCATATTCTACAGAAGGAAATTTTAACTGTGCTAGAAGGGTGAGATGTCAGAGCTGGTGATATGTAGAAAAGGAGACAAGTGAACCGAAAACTCTATAACTTACTAGAACTTGTGCCTTGGAAGTCAGTTTCCAGTATAGCTCTCAGTAAAGAATATGGATTGTTTATGATGCTTGGCACACTCATCTAAATTCTTAAGTCGACTTTTAGACACAGGTACTTTTTTTTTTTATTTTGGAGGACAACTGCTTTACAATGTTGTGCTGGTTTCTGCCTTACAAAAGTGTGAATCAGCCATATATGTGCTTATATTCCCCCTGCCCTATCTCACCCCCATCCCCACTCTGATAGATAAGTCATCACAGAGCACCAAACTGAGCTCCCTGTTGTACGGAAGTTTCCCACTAGCTAGCTATTTTATACATGGTAGTGTATATAGGACATGGATACTTTTATCTCCACTTTACAGATGAGAGAAACCAAAGTAGAGTTTAGATTTGTTCTAAATTCCCTGGTTCTAAATCAGGTGCTTGTTCAACTTATGCCACGATGACTGATGGAAATGGGTTAGATATTTTTTGAAAGTCTTTAAAAGAAGCTAGTTAAACATTTGAGGCATCTCACACGTTCAGTCCCAGGCAAGTAGGTTACGTTATATCACAAAACTGAATCTTTCTAAATTAATTAACTGATAAAGCACGTGCAGCTTATAAGTATCATTGTTCTTTTGAAACTTAACACTTTTTTTTCTAGGATTAACATAGAACAGTAGTTCTGTAATTTGAGCACACATCAGAATCAGCTGGAGGGCTTGTTACGTAAGACTCAGTAGGTTGGTGTGGCCTGAGGCTTTGCATTTCTAACAGGTTCCCTGGTGCTGTTGACGCATCACTTGGAGAACCACTTACGAGAAAAATATACCATGTTACTGATCCTTCGGAGGAATAAATAGGAAAATAGTCCTGAAGGGAAATTCCAAGACCACAGATGGAAGCTGAAATTCAAATCATGTTTCCAAACTCAGTAGATTATAGTTAGCCACCCATAACTGAATTTGGAGTGAAAAAAGATTTGTATTATTACTTCATTTCTGGAGAGTGCTTTTGATTGCAAAGGGAAATCAAGAATGAAAAATCACTATGTATGTAAATGTTGAAAATCAGTGGTAATTTAAAAGCAAACTAGGTTTGCAGGTGTTTTTCTCTAAACCACTAAAAACAATATGATTAACTGATGTGTATGGATTTTCTTACAGATTTTTTTTTTCTCTTTTGGTCTCTGTAGGTGGCAAATCTTCCAAAAGACTATATGATAACCCTCAAATATGTCCCCGGGATGGACGTTTTGGTATGTAAACTGTACATTTCTGGGTTTCATTGTGGTAGCTGACAAAAGAAACAGGGTCATTCATATTGAGATAGGAAGTTACCTGCCATTTAAGAGTTTGCTAATTGTCAGAATTTGAAGAAGGTATCTTTGGAATTTGACTGGTATATTTATATTTTTTCCTCAGGCAACTGCTAAATTTTGGTTTGGGGTGAACATTTCAGCATGTGTCTCCCCCCTATACTCCCAAAGCACATAAGATCACCTTCTTTATAGCTAGCCACTGACTTCTTTTTCTTTCAGCCTTCCTCCAAACAAAGGCTCAAGTGTAAAATTATGTAAATTACTTTCATACCTGAAAAGGTGCTATATAAGTCTCTTATTTAATTTGAGAACACAACATGTTTTATCTCTGAATTTATTTGCAGTGTGATTGATTCTTCAAAATTTGCAATAAAAATGTAGCTATGATTGTAGGTACGCTTTTATGACTGTAACCAAGAATTTTCATTGATTTTCTAATTACGTAGGTTAGTATTAAGACATGAAGAAATATTTCACATATAGGGACTAATGTAATGCCTGTGGACCTGTCACATAACTTGTCAGATGTTACCATTTTGCAATATTTGTTTTAACTGTATTTTTTAATTGGAGTATAATTGCTTTACAATGTTGTTTCTGCTGTACAATGAAGTGAATCAGCCACGTGTATACATATATCCCTTCTCTGTTTGGACTTCTCTCCCACCTACCTCCACCCCACCCATCTAGGTCATCACAGAGCACCAAGCTGAGCTTCTTGTGCTTTTATATATAAATAGCAGGTTCCCACTAGCTATCTGTTTTACATATGGTAGTGTATATATGTCAATCCGAATATCCCAATTCATCCTACCCTTTCCCTCATCCCTCTCTTTCCTCTCATGTCTACAAGTCCAGTCTCTACCTCTACATCTCTATTCTTGCCCTGGAAATAGATTTCAAAGGTACTTTTTAATAGTGAATCATGATAAATTAAAGCCCCGTATATACCTCTCTCCTATACCCTTAAGTACCATTTTTTCTCTTAGAGCTTATCTCTTAGGAATAAGTTTTCTGAGCTGGAGTTTCTCATTCCAATGCATGTTTTCAGGGCTTGACATGAGGGTATCATCCCCTCGGAGTTGTGTTGAGTGTGACAGCCCACAGTAGCCCTACTCTTTCTTATACTTTGATAGCAAACTCTACATCCATGTATATATGATACCATGCTTTGCATATTTTCATATTTTATGTTGATACCATTATAATGTGTATATGACTTTATAACTTGCTTATATTTTGCAAAATGCTTTTGACACATAATATGTTCCATGTTGATTCACTTTAACTACTGTATTGTGTTCCTTTAATTTACAACCACTTGGGTTACTCTCTGCTCTGCAAATTGACATATTTCTGTAACGCCAAAAATACTTATTACACATTGACTTCTTGCAAGTTGCCTTTGAGTCTTTTCTGTGGACACATCCATCAAAATTATTACCAGCTCCAGCGTGTTAATAAGCATTCACTAAATTGTTGTTCAGTTGCCAAATCATCTCCAGTTCTTTGCAAGTCCATGGACTATAGCATGCCAGGCTTCCCTGTTCCTCACCACCTCCCAGAGTTTGCCAAAGTTCACCATTGAATTAGTGATGCCATCCAACCATTTCATCCTCGGTCACCCTCTTTTCCTTCTGCCTTCAATCTTCCCTAGCATCAGGGTCTTTTCTAGTGAGCCAGCTCTACCATCAAGTGGCCAAAGTATTGGAACTTCGACATCAGTCCTTCCAAGGAGTATTCAGGGTTGATTTCTTTTAAGATTGACTGGTTTGATCTCCTGGCAGTCCAAGGGACTCTAAAGAGTCTTCTTCAGCACCACAGTCAAAACATTCAATTCTTTAGCACTCTGCCTTCTTCATTGTCCAGCTCTCACATCTGTACGTGGCTACTGGAAAGACCATGTGAAAGTGAAAATCTCATGGTTTGTCTGACTCTTTGCAACTCCATGGGCTGTAGCCTGCCAGGCTCCTCTGTCCATGGAATTCACCAGGCCGGAATACTGGAGTGGGTAGCTGTTCCCTTCTCGAGGAGATCTTCCCAACCCAGGAATCAAACCAGGGTCTCCTGCATTGCAGGTGGATTCTTTACCAGCTGAGCTACCAGGGAAGCCCTAGACTTCACCATATGGACCTTTGTCAGCAAAGTGATGTCTTTGCTTTTTAACACACTGTCTAGGTTTGTCATGGCTTTCCTGCTAAGAAGCAATCATCTTCTAATTTCATGACTGCAGACACCATCCACAGTGCTTTTAGATCCCAAGAAGAGGAAATCTGTCACTGCTTCCACCTCTTCGCTTTCTATTTGCCATGAAGTGATGGGGCTGATGCTGTTATCTTAGTGTTTTGTTTTTTTTTTTAATATTGAGTTTTAAGCCAGCTTTTTCACTCTCCTCTTTCACCCTCATCAAGAGACTCTTTAGTTCCTGTTCACTTTCTGCCATTAGAGTGGTATCATCCACATACCTGAGGTTGTTGACATTTCTCCTGGAGTCTTGATTCCAGCTTGTAACTCATCCAGCCTGGCATTTCACATGATGTGCTCTGCGTATAAGTTAAATAAGCACATCACTGAGTGCTTGTGCTTAAAAAGTCCTCCAAGCTTTGTACGGTTGTCATTTCAAGAGCATTCTCTTGAAAGGCATATTTCTTTTCATTAGTCCATGCTAAAATCGTTACTATCTACTAAATTCCTTAGAATTCCTTAGAACATGTACCTTGTTGTTGAACCATGTACCTCTTTGTTGACCTAGCAAGCCTAGGTCAATGTCTGTCCTATTGAATAAGGGAAGTTCTTGGGACATAGTAATGTAAATTTTATAGCAGCCNATATACACAATGGAGTATTACTCAGCTATTAAAAAGAATACATTTGAATCAGTTCTAATGAGGTGGATGACGCTGGAGCCGATTATACAGAGTGAAGTAAGCCAGAAAGAAAAACACCAATACAGTATACTTACACATATATATGGAATTTAGAATGATGGTAATGATAAACCTGTACGCAAGACAGCAAAAGAGACACAGATGTATAGAACGGCCTTTTGGACTCTGTGGGAGAGGGAGAGGGTGGGATGGGTTGGCAGAGTGGCAGTGTAACATGTATGATATCATAAGTGAAACGAATCGCCAGTCCAGTTTTGATGCAGGATGCAGGATGCTTGGGACTGATGCATGGGGATAATCCAGAGAGAAGGTATGGGGCGGGAGGGGGGAGGTGGGGGTCGGGATTGGGAGTTCATGTACACACGTGGCTGATTCATGTCAATGTATAGCAAAATGAATACAATATTGTAAAGCAAAACAAACTAAAAAATAAAAATTAATTAAAAAGAAAAAAATATTCTATAATAACCTATAAGAGAAGAGAGTCTGAAAAAGAATCACTTTACTATACACCAGAAACTAATAGAACATTGTAAACCAACTATATTTCAATTAATAAGTGCAAAGCAGAAAAAAAAGGCAGACTGATGGGAAAGAGGAGAACTCAGAAATTGGGGCATCATAAATGAGAAAGGTGGTTAAAAAAATGTAAGATGCATTTAAGAAGAGAAAGTGGTTAACTGTGTCAAATGCTGCTAATAAGCCAAATAAGGTGAAGATGGAGAACTGATCTTTGGGGTTTCGGTTTTTTTTTGTTTTTGTTTTTTGAGAACTAATCTTGGGATTTGGCAAAGTGAAAGTCCATTGATGACTTTGACAAAGCTGTGATGCTGGAAAGATTGGAAAGGTGACCTGACTGGAATGTGTTCAGAACAAAAGAGGAAGAGAAACAGAGACTGTGAGAATAGATGTCTTTGCTCTGAAGGCCAAAAAAGTAATGGAGGTGGAGGGGAGAATGACTTGAAGAAAATGTAAGGTCTAAGCAGATGTGATGTTAATAAATGATGAATCACGTTGGATTCCGGCTGTCAGTCTGGTGCAGAGTCTGGCGGGCCTGCTGATCGAGACTTCAGCCCTTTGGTTGCTGGACTGTGGAATGTCCAGGAGGCCCTGGGGAGAGGTTGGGTTGGCTAAGTAGGAGAGGGGATATTTGGGAAGCTCAGGATAGTGGGTGCTTGTCAGCAGATCCAAATGTGTCTCAGTGTTTTGTTAATCAGGGATAGCAGTACCGGCATGTTCTAGCTGAACATCTGCCTTGGATACAGAAAGAATTTTTTTCTGTGTTATCTTCATTTTTCAAGATGAGGATATTGTAGCATATTTCCACCATGATGAAAATGACCAAAAGGGAGGGAAACTTGGAAAACATGATGAGATCAGAGAGCAAGTTGAGGGTGAGAGTTACAGGAGCTCCTTGAGTTGGCGGGTGAGAATGGGGCCAGTAAACGAGAGGACTGGTTTTGACTGAGACACAGTCTCTTTGTTCCTTAGGATGGGAAGGCCCACAAGGAGAGCTGTCACGTGGTGGTGGAGGCTGTGTGGGATTTCTTGCATGGTTGCTTCTGTTTTTTCTGTGAAAGAGAGGAAGTTTATTGTCACCTCACGTTTTTCTCTCCCTCAGAATCACCCACACTTTATCTGAGATTTATGTAGAATTCTGGAGACATCCTGGTTGCTAGACCAACTGTTTTATTTTTTAATTGGAGTATAGTTGCTTTACAATGTTATTAGTTTCTGCTGTACAACAGTGTGAATCAGCTATTTGTATACATCTATCCCTTCTCTCTTTAGATCAGCTTTAGATTCAGAATGTCTATTTCCCGTTGTGTGTGTGCTTAGTACTCCGTTGCGTCTGACTCTTTGCAACCTGTTGGACTGTGATCCGCCAGGCTCCTCTGATTTTTCATGCAAGAATACTGGAGTGGATTGCCATTTCCTCCTCCAGGAGGTCTTCCCGACCCAGGAATCGAGCCCGTCTCTCCTGTGTCTCCTGCACTGCAGGTGCATTCTTTACTTGCTGAGCCGCTGGTGTCTCCCACTAGGAGACATCAAATAGCAGAACTTTGGCCCTCTCTTATTCCATGGATGATGATTAGAGCCCAGTTTCCTTTAGAGGCAGTTTGTTTGGAATGTGATATACCTGGGCCATCTGTTGTCCTGCTTTGCTATGGAGTGGCCCAGTAGGGCCACCACTGAACCTGGCTTGGTAGGTAGGTGTTCAACAAGTATTTGTTGAATGGCTATAGGACAGAAGAAAGCAAGCATGCAAGAAGATAACATTCAATTTGCATCTAGAAAAGACACTACTAATCCAGCCTAGTATCATGTGTTTCTGCTCAGGAGAGTTACATCTTGCTTATAACTAATTCCTCCATCACATGTTTGGCATGCCAAGATTTTTGCCTAGACTCAGGAATACATCCAGAGTGGCTGAAGGATGGCAGTGCTTGATTGCTGCCTCTCCCTCTCCCTCTGAAGTTAATATGATGCTATCTGAGTGCAAAGACACAGACAGGGAGAAATTTAATGCAAATTTAGCCAGGAGTCTAGTGCCACTTCACAAAATATTGATTAGGTGTCTGATTTGCTCTCCCCTGACAATGGGCCAAAGGAACGAACCAATGAGGCGGCTCAACTCCAGCTCGTCACGGTCATTCGATAAAGCCAGGCATCCAATGAGCAGCCGCTATCTTTTGATTGGGCGAGAGGCCAGAGAGGGGGGAAACCATCTTAGCAACAGCAAGGAAGAATTGCACACGCCCTTGCACACACGCGCAAACACAGACCTGATGCTTTCCCTGCTGCAGGGAATGGGTGCTGATTGTGTCTTGTAAGGCTTTCGTTCAGTCACAGTCCTAGTTTCTAAAGGACGGGTTTCTGTACACAGATCACGCTGCTCACCTGGTCTGTCAGCCCATAATCCCTTTTTAATAGAATGAAGGGGCAGCCTTCCTCTCTCTGCCCCTTCCAACCGCACACACATCTTATTAAGAGCCACCTTTGATCTGCAGGTAAACGGCACAGGCTTTGTTCTTGAAATAGGCTGCTCCTGATCCCTTTCGGGCAGCCGGCCCCACCATTGCCCTTCCCCACCCCACATGCCCATGGCAAAGGAGGCGGCCTGGAGGCCAGGCCCTCTCCTGGTCTGTTGTTTCCTGTGCTTTCTGGAAGAACCGAAGAAGGAGTTTCCCCAGGCCAGAGCAGGCTGCTGTGTGGCTGTTATTTTCCTTACTGGCTTCCCCTTCCTTGTTTTCTGGCCTTCACATCCAAGGGCCCAGGAAAGCTTTCCTGTTTCCAGCTTGACACTTGGTATAAAGCCTTTCGTAGCCACTGGGTTCCCAGCATTTAACGCTATCATTTGAAAGGCTCCCTTCCTTTGGTCTCCACTGGATTTTTATGTTTTCTGAGCAGCTGCGCTTATTCCCCAGGTGCCAGGGGCTGGGAGCTGCCTGCCAACACATGGTTTCCCCAGGTTAGTGGCTTCTTGCCTCCCCCCTTATGTAACCCCTACCTCCTGCCCAGGCTCTGAGTCTGTTTGGAGCCCCGTGTGACCGTGGGTAACTGGTGGGGCTGCACACGGGTTCCCAGCGTCTTTCTTTCCTCCATGGGCATTGCTGACAGCTGCTTTCAGCATGAATCTTTGATCTAGGAGCATCTGCCCCTGGGTCACCCAGTCGTGCTGGTGGCTCTCACTCAAGTTCCCTGCCAACAGGGGTGGTTCCGTCTGGGCAGGAAAGCCTATCAGGAGGGACAGACATCACTCTAAGCAGCGTGTGGCTATATTCTGTATCAGAGAAAAGGAAGTTGAGATCATGTCATAGGAATTTTCCAGTCCAAGAAGGATTATTGTCTAGGAAATGGTACCCAGCTGTTTTCCATCTTTTGCCTAACCAAACAAAGGGACTGGCATGAAATGGAAGCCAGAGAGGATTATTAAGACAGACATGAAGAACTCATTCCTGCATATTAGGCTTAACAGAACCTGGAAGATGTTACCAAGGGAACACTTGGAATTACTTTCCAAGCAAGGTACGATCCCCAATTACTTTCCAAGTGAGGTACAATCCCCATCCACTGGAGTTTTATTTAGGTGTCTTCTCTCTGAGATGCAGTGGGATGGACGTGATGACCTCCAGGGCAGCACTGTTGTCCTTTGGAGTCAGAGTGTTCTGGATTTAAGTTGCAGGTTTGCAGCAGCCTGATAATGTGGTGTCAGCAAATTTATTAACTTCAATGAGCCTTTTAAGAAATCTTTACAATGGAAGTCACAATATCAACCATATTGTTTTAAATAAAATCATATATGTAAAATGCCTTGCTTAGGGCTTGTTGTAAGCATTCACAACTATTGGCACTTCCTCCCAGTTCTAGAATTCCCAGAGCTTCATGCCATTAGCAGAGAAGGCAATTGCACCCCACTCCAATACTCTTGCCTGGAAAATCCCATGGACAGAGGAACCTGGTAGGGTGTAACCCATGGGGTTGCGAAGAGTCAGACATGACTGAGTGACTTCATTTTCACTTTTCACTTTCATGCATTGGAGAAGGAAATGGCAACCCACTCCAGTATTCTTGCCTGGAGAATCCCAGGGACGGGGGAACCTGGTGGGCTGCCATCTATGGGGTCACACAGAGTCGGACACGACTGAAGCGACTTAGCAGCAGCAGCATGCTATTAGTGGATACAGTGTTATTAATCAATTTAAAAACTTGAAAAAAAAAAACCTGAGCATCTCCATGGAGCTTAGCTTCATGAGATCTGCCCATGGTTTCTACCCATGACAATTTATGTTTTAAGCCAGTAAAGCAGCCAAACAGTTTACATAATAGGGAACCCCTGAGGCAAGGCAAATCTAATGCCAGTTGTACAGAGTCAATGAGTGTAATGTGAAAGGGCTATCTACTCAGGGCTATCTATTCAATCATCCAAGAAAATATTATAGGTAGAGTGTGTTTTAGTTCAGAAACTATCATTTATGTCCTATGACTCCGTTTCCTTAGCTATATAGTATGTAGTGTTAGTTGCTCAGTCATGTCTGACTCTTTGCAGCCCTGTGGACTATAGTCCACCAGGTTCCTCTGTCCGTGGAATTCTCCAGGCAAGAATACTGGAGTGGCTTGCCATTTCCTTCTCCAGGAGATCTTCCTGACCCAGAGACTGAACCTGGGTCTCCTGCATTGCAAGCAGATTCTTTACTGTCTGAGCCACCCAGCTGTAAACGTGGGCACAATAATTGTGAGGATTAAATGGTTTGGGGAGCAGATGAAATGCTGCAGGCATGTTTAACTGCAAAAATCCTACTGTATCCAACACACACACACACTACCCTCATCACAGGACAGCCAACTGAATATTTTTAATGTGTCAAATGAACTGATAAAAGTTTATGGTACTGGCACAAAGACAGAAATATAGATCAATGGAACAAAATAGAAAGCCCAGAGATAAATCTACACACCTATGGACAGCTTATCTTTGACAAAGGAGGCAAGGATATACAATGGATTAAAGACACTCTCTTTAACAAGTGGTGCTGGGAAAACTGGTCAACCACTTGTAAAAGAATGAAACTAGAACACTTTCTTAACACCATACACAAAAATAAACTCAAAATGGATTAAAGATCTAAACGTAAGACCAGAAACTATAAAACTCCTAGAGGAGAACATAGGCAAAACACTCTCTGACATAAATCACAGCAGGATCCTCTATGATCCACCTCCCAGAATATTGGAAATAAAAGCAAAAATAAACAAATGGGACCTAATTAACTTAAAAGCTTCTGCACAACAAAGGAAACTGTAAGCAAGGTGAAAAGACAGCCTTCAGAATGGGAGAAAATAATAGCAAATGAAACAACTGACAAACAACTAATCTCAAAAATATACAAGCAACTCCTGCAGCTCAATTCCAGAAAAATAAATGACCAATCAAAAAATGGGCCAAAGAACTAAACAGACATTTCTCCAAAGAAGACATACGAATGGCTAACAAACACATGAAAAGATGCTCAACATCACTCATTATCAGAGAAATGCAAATCAAAACCACAATGAGGTACCATTTCACACCAGTCAGAATGGCTGCGATCCAAAAGTCAACAAGCAATAAATGCTGGAGAGGGTGTGGAGAAAAGGGAACCCTCTTACACTGTTGGTGGGAATGCAAATTAGTACAGCCACTATGGAGAACAGTGTGGAGATTCCTTAAAAAATTGCAAATAGAACTGCCTTATGATCCAGCGATCCCACTGCTGGGCATACACACCGAGGAAACCAGAATTGAAAGAGACACGTGTACCCCAATGTTCATCGCGGCACTGTTTATAATAGCCAGGACATGGAAGCAACCTAGATGTCCATCAGCAGATGAATGGATAAGAAAGCTGTGGTACATATACACAATGGAGTATTACTCAGCTATTAAAAAGAATACATTTGAATCAGTTCTAATGAGGTGGATGAAACTATACAGAGTGAAGTAAGCCGGAAAGAAAAATACCAATACAGTATACTAACATATATATATATATATGGAATTTAGAAAAATGGTAACGGTAACCCTGTATGCAAGACAGCAAAAGAGACACAGATGTATACAACAGTCTTTTGGACTCAGTGGGAGAGGGAGAGGGTGGGATGATTGGGGAGAATGGCATTGAAACATATACACTATCATGTAAGAAATGAATTGCCAGTCCATGTTCGATGCATGGTACTGGATGCTTGGGGCTGGTGCACTGAGATGACCCAGAGGGATGGTACAGGGAGGGAGGAGGGAGGGGGTTCAGGATGGGGACTACGTGTACACCCGTGGCAGATTCATGTTGATGTATGGCAAAACCAATACAATATTGCAAAGTAATTAACCTCCAATTAAAATAAATAAATTTATATTAAAAAATAAATAAAAGCTTCAGCTATGAATGACAGCTGGACAGAATTGCTCAGTGCTGCTGAGGGACTCCAGGACAATGATCTTTGGTGTCGTCCCTCCCAAGCAGCCGCAGACACCCACTCCTCCCTCTGTGGACTGTGATTCATCTCATATGCATTTTCCCTTTTGTCTCCCCATTTACCCGCTCATAGGTGACATGGATTTGGTTGGACCTGCATCTGTTGAGACGGCCAGCCAGTAACAGAAGCCCCATGGGGACGACTGTGGTCTGGTTTCGGGAGTGGGTCTAGCAAGTGAGGTCTAGGTCAGGAAGCTATTAGCTGCAGAGTCAGAGAATATATTCAGCTGTCACCACTTTGTAATTAAAATAGCATGGTGGTGCTCGCATTCCCCCACGCAGTTGCTGCCTCACACTCCTTCCCCTCCCGTGCACTGGGTGCTCCTTCAGAACAGGGGCAGGTGTTTTCTCCCTGGTCCAAGGTCTCTGGGGCTTGTTTGGAGACCATGAGAAACCTGACTCTTAGGAGGAAACGGATAAAATGCATGTTTCTCCCCAGCTCCACCTTTAGTAATGACAGGGGGAGTGAGGGTCCGCATGGCAGGGAAGTCTGCAAAATGCTACAAACAAGGGCTTTTGTCTCCCTGGAGAGTGGCACATTAAACACAGTCACATCCCTAGAAGAGACCTGGGGTCAATTCCCAGCTGATAATTCCTGACATTACCATAGTGAAGTGGGATTTTCCACACTATAGATTTTTTCTTCATTTTCTATCACATTACATCCACGTGTTTCATTGCTTAGATAGAATGGAAATTTGAGAAACAAGATGGGCTCATTTTTAGAGCCTGTTCAGCTACACCTAAGTTACAATCCCTGCTCTGTGATTGCTTGTCACATGCTTTGACCTTTTTTATATACTTAACTGTTTTAAGCATTGATTTTCTCATCTGTAAAATGGGGCTAATAATAGTATCTACTGCTTAAGGTCGCCATGAACATTCAGTGTAATCTTTCATGAAAGCACTGAGTGTGATATCTGGCATGAAATGATCGTGCAGCAAATGTCGGCTACTTGTTAGTATTTATCATTCTGGTTGGGGGACATGATAAAAAAAATTGATCAGATGTAGACTCGCCTTGTTCAGTCAGGCTTGTCATGCATGTAGAAGTTTAGCGAGGACTTTATTTGACACAGTTGTCTGAACCATATAACAGAAGTGTACGAGTAGGGTGCCATAACACTTAATTAAAATGTTTAATTTATTACCCTGGTGTTTTCTGCGTTTAAAGATATTGTGCACAGCAAAACACAGCACAGTCCCCACTCTCTCAAATTGGCATAATACGCAAATTATATATTCGGCACTTATAGCAATATGCAAATAAAGCATCAACATAGATGCAGCTTCATCAGCACAAAGCACTTATTTTGTGCCTATTTTCCATAGGCACACCAGAACAAAATGATTTTGGACAAATCTAGTTTCTGCTCTTTTGGAGTCCATGGTATGTAAGAGAGAATATAGGCAAACCTTGTTTCATTGTGCTACACAGATGTTGCTTTAAAAACAATAGGAGGGTTTTACAGCCCTGTGTTGTGAGGTGATGGGCAGCATTTTTTAGCAAGAAAGTATTGTTTAATCAAGGGATATACATGTTTTTATTGATATAATGCTATTGTATACCACAGATTATAATATAGTATAAACATAACTTTTATAGGCACTGGGAAACAAAAGAATTTTTGTGACATCCTTTATTATGATACTGGCGTTATTGCATTGCTCTGGAACTGAACCCACAGTATCTCACAGATATACCTGATACTGAAATGTAGCATAGGTGGAACACAGATCAGAGATTCTGAAAGCAGACTAAAAAAAATTTGTACCAGGAGCTAACTCAGAAATGTGAAGTTCCTCACCTTTGTTGTGAGACAGAAATTCATTTTAGGTGAGCATGAGTTAGCCTCTTGGGAATCATACATGGGCCAATAGGCTTTGATTAAAGTTTGTTGCCTAGGTTGACACACTTTAAATTGTTTTTCCTTTCAGTGCAGTTTTCTTCTTAAGAGTGAACCAAACAAGAGTGAGGGCCAATTTAGCAGGGACCCATGGCAAAGCTCACCCAGCATTCAGCATTCTATTCTCAGAAGCCACCCCCACCCCTGTGTCACTGGTTGCAGTGGTAGCTCTGGAATTAATGGTTCTCCACAAGGCTCCTCTGTGTGATGTATTTACACTTTGGAGGTAAATATCGTCAAGTCACCTTGCGTTAAAATCACCTGGAGTGCTTAGAGAAATGAAGATTCCTAGGTCAAAATCAAGTCCAGTAAATCATGGGGCTGGGACCTAGGAAGTTGGCCTTTGATCGTGGGCCTTGGATCACTGCTGTCCACAGCACACCCTGCTCTATATCCTGCCCTTTCAACATTCCTCCTCTCCCTAGGCCTCCTAACTACTTCTGCTGCTTTTGCCTTAGATCATATGTCTAACCTGGCTCCTTTAACCCTATCTTAATTGGTCTGCTAGTTGTCCTCTTTACTAGCAAAAATAAGCTAAGAAGAATTCAAATCTTAGTGTCAGATTCTACATAAGACCCTACAGTCAGCCCCTGTTTTCTATAGGATGACTTAGTCTCTTTACTGGGACAAGTAAAGCCATCACCAGCCTTGCCTCCTGTCTTATCCCCCAGGGTCCCCCTGTCCAGCCACGCTGAGGACAGATCTCTGAACACACAGTGTCAGGGCACCAGGTCCTTGCTTGTGTTCTGGCATTTGGCTCGAATGGCCTCCCATTACCCAACTCCTGACTCTAATAGGATAGCTTAAGAATTACCACGTCTGGGATGACTTTTCTCTCCTGTTCCTTTTTTGTGCCTGCCTGCTCCCTCCCACCTGTATTTTCTTTGATGGCAGCACTTATAACAATCCAGTGTAATATTAGTTGACAAGTCTGTCACTCCTTTAAAAACACAGCCCAGGTCTTTATCCTCTTGGCATCTCAAGAAGCATATTGATGTTTTTTCAGAATGAATGAATGAACCCATGAATTGTACAGTGTGGAGCCTCAGTCTCTTCCCAGACTAAACTTGCAGCTCAAGAGTTAGCCAGCCGTTTACATTATCTTGATGAGATAATGTGTAATCTTATCAAGAGTCTTGAAGATCCAAAGCAAAATGAAATCGCTTAGAGTTTTTCACATGTGAGTGGGCTCCATCCAGTTTGACTAACACATACTAAAACTGTACGAAGCCCACAGTCTTCCTTCCCTTCAAGATGTGGAGATAAAAATAGAGAGAATGAAATAAATGAAACCAGTGTCTTTGTTATATAAACCGCAGGGTAAATTTGGGTAAGTGAGCAGTCTATGTGGCTAATGTAACTGATCTTTCTGGGGAGTTATTTTATTTAATTGATTAATTTAATTGCCTAGCAAATGAAATCTGAAAATCCTATCCCTGAGAAGACTTACTTGCTACAAATCCATTCTCTTGTCTAAACCTCATTGATTGCAGTTAATTTCCCATCATTCCTTTTGTCTACAGAGTGATTTGAACATTTTACAATTTTCTTTCAGGGCTGAAGTTCAAAGATTAGACATAAAAAGTTGAAGACTTTCAATTCTACTGTCTGAGGCATTTTAAGAAATGCTCTCATGTGTTGCTGAGGGGGATGTGAAATGGAACAGCTGCTTTGGAAAACAGTTCAGCAGTTGCTTATAATGTGAAGTGGAAATTTAATATGAGACTTCTCTATTTCATCTCTAAGACTACCCAAGAGAAAAGAAAATACATGTGCACCTAAAGAGTTGTATGTGAATTTTCACCTCAGCAAAATCATAATACCCCTGAAGTGGAAACAATTCAAATGTTCATGAGTTAGTGAATGGAGAAACAAAATGGTGTATATCACACAATGGCATACTAGTCAACAATAAATATGTAATAGTGATGCGCTCTACTACATAGGTGAGACTCAAAAACATGCTAAGAAGACAGACACAGAGGTATTCATACTGTGTTATTCTGTTCATTTAAAATGTCCAGAAAAGGCAAGTTTATGGTGACAAGAAGCAGAGTAGTGGTTGCATGGCATTGGCAGGGTAGGAGCATAGAAACTGACTGCAAACAGGTGAGAGAAATTTGGGGGGTGGTGCTGACTGAAATGTCTTAAAACTGGATTGCAGGGCATTGGCACTTTGTTGCCTTCGTATTTTTGTCATAGTGATGTTACATTTTCAGGAACCTTTCCCAGGTAATATTTTTTAAAGTCTTTAATCACACAGTCTGGATTCTAAGTTGGTTTCTTTCCTCTTCTACAAACCTCTGAGACCCTTCACCTTTATATCACTGGAGACATATTCAGACTAAAAACTTTTTCTTCTCCTTCAAACTAATTAAGCTCTGATGACATCAGCTGTGTTTGCAGTGCACCTGATTAAGGCCATGATACTAATTAAATTTTTGAGTGATTGGAAATGCAAATTACCAGGCTGGATTGAGCAACAGACCTTGCTTCTGGGCTCTGCAAGAGTAGAGAACAACCAGCTTCATCTCAGGTGAGGGAGCTCTCGTGTCTAACCTGCGTTGAATGAGACGGTGTTAACTGTGAATGACTGAGAGTTACCAATTTCATACAGGGCCATATTTCATTTGTAGAAGCAGTACATGTCTGGGTGGCTCATATCCTTGTGAGTACATTGGTAAGTGTTGTACTGGGATCGAATGACCTCCAAGCTTGGAGTTAGAACTGAGTTCACATTCTGCCTCTGTCACTTACCAGTGGTGTGATCTTTGTCTAATTATTTAATTTCTCTGAGCATATATATCTTTATAACAGGAAATTTGATTATCTAGTTCAAAGGACTTAAGGGCTTATTCAATGAGATCACTTATGTCACTGGGCCCAGCGTTCAGGGGGCATTTAACAAGTGGGATCCATTCATGAGGCAGCTTAGGTAAGTTCTTTGTTCCATTCAACAAATATTGAGTGTTTGCCGTTCATCTACTCCTTCAATTTAGAAAATATTTGTTGAGCGTCTGTCTTCTTGATGGTATTCTTAATGAAGTAAAAAAGACAAATTCACACCAGAGCAAAGCCTATGTGGGGAACATCTTATAAACATAATAAATAATTAAATTATATGATGTGCAAAGAGAATGGTCTATGATTAAAAAAAAAAAAAGCATTGAGTTGGCCAAAAAAGTTTGCAATTTTCTATACCATCTTCTGGAAAAACTTGAACCAACTTTTTGGCCAACCCAATAGAATGTGGGGGACCCAGAGTGATGGAGGTGAGGGAAAGGATGGATTGCAATTTTGGGTGGTGAGAGAAGGGCTCAGTGAGCAGGTAGAAAATGAGCAAAGCCTTGGAGGAGGTGTGGAAGCTGGCCATGTGAGAAAGAGCCTTGTAGCCTGAGTAAACAGTCAGTATAAAGAGTCACGACTGTCATGTCCCAGACACCTTCAAGAAGTACCAGAGGGCCAGTTACCACGCCAGACACTGTATGCTTGTAGTAACCCAATGGTCAGAACTGCATTTACAGTCTGCCTTTGCCGGCTTGGTGAGGTTTGGCTAATCATCATTAAATTTCCTGGTGTCTATAAAATGAGATTTGAGTTTTTACTAAAAAATTACCTGTCCCAAAGAATTGAGATAGTCATTTACCCTAGTCATTTCTGAAGCTAGAGTTTATAAATCATGCTTCAACAGAATGAAATCTATGGTTTTATTAGGTTGGTGCAAACATAATTGCTATTTTGGACTGTGAATTTTAAATCATTCTAACTAGGCTCAAACACATCTTCATTAATCAAAATAGGAACCATTACAATCAACACATTTTTGCCAATGAGAAATGTTTGTTCCTGTAGCATAAAAACCCATGCTGCAGGATTCAACAAACTCTTGAGAAGCATTTTCAGCATCCAGCTGGTGGTGGAAGCATTTTCCCTGCAAAATGTTGTCGAGATGCTTGAAGAAGTGATAGTCAGTTGGCGAGAGCTCCAGTGAATATGGCAGATGAGGCAAAACTTTGTAGACCAGTTCATTCAACTGCCGAAGCATTGGTTGTGTGACGTGTGGTCAGGCATTGTCGTGGAGAAGAATTGGGCCTTTTCTATCGACTAATGCTGGCTACAGGCTTTGCAGTTTTTGGTGTGTCTCATTGATTTGCTGAGCTACTTCTCAAATGTATTGGTTTCTCAGGGATTCAGAAAGCTGTAATGGATCAGCCTGGCAGCAGACCACAGTGCCCATGACCTTTTGTTGGGGGCAAGTTTGGCTTTGGGAAAGTGCTTTGGAGATTCTTTGAAGTCCAGCCACTGAGCTGGTCATCGCTGGTTGCCGTATAAAAACCATTTTCATCGCACATCACAATCCAATCAAGAAATGGTTTGTTGTTGTTGTGTAGAATCAGAAAAGATGACACTTCAAATTGATGACTTTTTTGACTTTCAGTCAGGTCATGAGGCACCCACTTACCAAGCTTTTTCACCTTTCCATTTTACTTCAAATACTGAATGACCGTAGAATGGTTGACGTTGAGTTCTTCAGCAACTTCTTGTGTTGTTGTAAGAGGATCAGCTTCAATCGTGCTCTCAATTGGTTGTTGTCAACTTCCTGATGGCCAGCCACTAAGCGCCTCATCTTCAAGGCTCTTGTCTCCTTTGCAAAACTTCTTGAACCACCACTGCACTGTACTTTCGTTAGCAGTTCCTGGGCCAGATACATGGCTAATGTTGCAAGTTGCCTCTGCTGCTTTACAACCCATTTTGAACTCAAATAAAAAAGTCACTTGAATTTGCCTTTTATATAACCTCATTTTTCAAACTTTAAAATTTATTGATTTTTAATTGAAGGATAGTTGCTTCACAGAATTGTGTTGGTTTCTGCCAAGCATCAACATGAATCAGCCATAGGTGTACATATTCACATCATTTCTATAGTTTAAAATATAAAATAAACAAGTAATAAGTCATTAGCAAAAAATACAGGGCAAAAAATGCACATTAAAATGATGTATAACATAACCACATTTAAGAATGTATTCCAGTATCAAACAGCAAAGTTCAACAATGTAAAACTGCAGTTACTTTTGCACCAGCCTAATATCTATGTCTGCTTCTGATCTGTTTGGTTACTTATAGCATCCTCTGACACTGAGCCTGTTTCAGTACTTTGGTGTGGGTGGTGAGGCAGCGGAAGATGGGACTGGCTGAAACAGAAGCACTATTCTAAGATTTAAAAAGGGATGAGAGGGAAAGCATTAATTTGTTCATTCGACCAATAGATAGATGAACTTCCGCTATGTTCCAGGCACTTACTGCTTGGAGAAGATCAGTGTGGAACGTGGTAAAGAGTTTTAAGTACCAAGGGGATAATAAGTTTACACATATATAAATGTGGGTCAGTGTGTGCGTGCGTCTGTGCAGTCTTACTTGGAATCAGTTGTGCACCACGGGTTCCATATCCATGGAAACTTTGTCAGGGACTTCCAGTGCACTGTGGATTTTGAGGGCTGAAAAACCAGGAAAAGACATGGGGGCTCCTTAAATTTCGATAGGGTAAGTCCCCTACATACGAATCTTCCAAGTTGTGAACTTTTAAAGATGCAACCGTTCATTTTATCCATGTCAGGCGTGAGTGAGCTTGCAGCTTGCCCTCTATCTCCTATTGCTGATGATCCTTCAGCCCCACCATCTCCCACCTCCTCTCCCTCCTCCAGTTGGTAACTCTTCTGGCCTCTTCAGTCAATGCCAGCCCCTGTATGCCAGCTGTTGTACTGTACTACTGTGCTTTTCAAGGTACTGGATTGTAAGGTTGAAAATGTTTTCATTTTTGTGCTTGTTTTCTATGTGTTGTTTGCATGAAAAGTGTTGTAAACCTACTACAGTACAGTATGACACAGCCGACTGACAGTACACATGCCACAGCCGATTGTGTTAGTTGGGTACCTAGGCTTTACTGGCCTTCTCAAATGTTTCTCTCCTTTTCTATCACTGGTTATGAACTGTGCCCTGGAATACTGGATTGAGTCAGAAGACCTTGGTTGGACAACCAGCCCTTCAGATTTTAGCTATGTGGCTTGGACTTGTCACGTGACTCCTCTGAGCTTTATTTTTCTCACTTATATAATAGAAGTAAAACTTCTATGTCATTGCCATTCACATGTCAAAGGTCAATTGAAATGCACTTGAAATCCCTTGATAAAACTAAATACGAGTCTGGGCTGGGGGGTGCAGCTCATTGCTGGAGAAAGAGGTTGATGGGATATGGGAATGGTCAGTTATCTGCTGTAGGAAAGAATGGCTTTGGCACTTCTCCAAGGAGTAGATGTTGGTGCTGATTTACGCACATTAGTTATTCTGCCTTGCTGGGGGCTCAGATGGGACTCCTTGATGGATGTGCCATCCGTGACAGAGTCATGAAAACCGCATGGCTCGAAACTGTGATCTTTCCAGGGATGGAGCTAGAGGAGAGAGGCTCTTGAGAGGCATAGGCTTAGCTGACAATTTTAAAATTGTTTGCTCCAGGAAACCCTGCTGAGCCCTGAGTAGTGGGGTGAGTAGAGAAAACCCTTTTGTCCTAAAAACTGTCAGGTGCATCTTCTACCCTCTCCCCAGTCATCTGGGTTTTACATTCCAGACATGCAGAGGTAATAGGCACCCGGAGGTAGCTGGTGGTGCTAGGCCCTTCTTCCCAAGCTCTGAAACCATATGGGCTGGCTGAGAGTGAGAAGGGGAAAGGCAGCATACTTTTCAGGAGGAGAGAAACACTCTCAAGAGTCAAACTTGAGGCAGGTTCTTGGAGCAAAGAGAAGTATTCAGGGGAAAGGCAGTCAGATGCTCTGTAAAAGCATGTGTCTGGTTATAACATAAAGTGAGGATGGGCAGGAAAGAACCACTGAATCTTAAGAATTATCAACATCCCCTGCTAAGCAATGATATGCTCACAAGATGACAGAGTAGAAGGACGTGCACCCATCTTCTCCTGTGAGAACTCCAAAATTGCAACTAACCGCTGAGCAGGAGAATGTTGGATCCCACCAAAAAAGATACCTCATGTCCAAGGTCAATGCAGAAGCCCCAAGAAAATGGTAGGAAGGGCGAAATTGTGTTTAGAATCATACCCGCCAGAGACTCTCGGAGGGCTCAAAGAAAAGCTTCTGCACAGCAGGACCCAGGGACCTCACAAGAGACTAGGCCAGACCTACCTTTGAGTGTATGAGTGTCTCCTGGGGAGGCAAGGTCAGCAGTGGCGGGGACAGGGGCTCTGGCTGCAGTAGACCTGTGTCAACTACAAATTGGCACTTACCAAGAGCATTGGCAACAACTTAACAAGGCATTTGCCATTTGCCGAAGGCAATGGCACCCCACTCCAGTACTCTTGCCTGGAAAATCCCATGGACAGAGGAGCCTGGAAGGCTGCAGTCCATGGGGTCGCTGAGGGTCAGACACGACTGAGAGACTTCACTTTCACTTTTCTCTTTCCTGCATTGGAGAAGGAAATGGCAACCTACTCCAGCGTTCTTGCCTGGAGAATCCCAGGGATGGGAGAGCCTGTTGGGCTGCCATCTATGGGGTTGCACAGAGTCAGACACAACTGAAGTGACTTAGCAGTAGCAGTCTACAGAGTCTGAACCCTTTGCTGCTATACCCGTTGATCTTCAATAACCCCTGAGGGAGTTCAGGGTAGAGTGAGGCACTCTGTGCTCCGGGGAATCTGGTGGGACAGGTCTTTGGATAGTTGGATGTTTTTAGGAACAGATTTTATGATCTCACTCCTTGCATCTCCTCACATCTAGAGAAGCACCAAATCCTTTCATGGTGACATCAGATCATCATGACTAACAAAAACCTTTCGTAAAATGAGTGCTTAATGGTATTGAAGCCCCCCCCTTCACCAAAACCTTATATACTGACCTTCCCCCACTGCCACTTTGGAGTGGCAGCTATCTGAGATGCTGCCTCCCAGGCTGCAGTCCTCATTTGCCCCAAATAAAACTTAACTTGCAACTTTTAAGTTGTGCATCTTTTTTAAGCAACACCCAGGAGGTGTAGTGTGTGAGTCCCCCCATAGAGCCACTGAGCAGACAACCCACAAACCGGAGAACAATTATGCCAAAGAAATTCTCACACTGTTGCAAAAGTTGTAGGGCCCACAACAGATTTCCCAACCTGGGGACCCAACAAAGGAACTGAGAACTCCCAGGGAATTTGACTTTGAAGGCCAGTGGGATTTGACTGCAGAACCGCCACAGGACTGGGGAACAGACTCTTGAAGGGCACAAACAGTACCAGGACCCAGGAGAAAGGAGCAGTGACTCCACAAGTGACTGAACCAGACTTGCCTATGAGTGTCCAGGAGTCTTTGGCAGGGGTGTAGATTGACAGTGGCTTGCTGTGGGGTCAAGGGCACTGAATACAACAGTCCTGTTATAAGCCTTTTTGAAGGAGGCTCTCATTACCACCATTACCTCTACCATAGTCTGGCCTCAGGCCAAACTACAGGGAAGGAACACAGCCCCGCCCATCAACAGAAAATTGGTTAAAGATTTATTGAGCATGGCCATGTTCTTCAGACCAAGACCCAGATTCCCCCACAGCCATTCTCTCTCATCAGGAGGTTTCCACAAGCCTCTTATCCTTATGTTTCCACAAGCCTCTTATCCTTATCCATCAGAGGGCAGACAGAATTGAAACCACAGTTATAGAAAACTAACCAAACTGATCACTTGGACCACAGCCCTGTCTGACTCAGTGAAACTATGAGCCATGACGTGTAGGGCCACCTGAGACTGTTGGGTCATGGTGGAGAGTTCTGACAAAATGTGGTCCACTGGAGAAGGGAATGGCAAACCACTTCCATATTCTTGCTTTGAGAACCCCATGAACAGTATGAAGAGGCAAAAAGATCTGACACTGGAAAATGAACTCCCCACGTCAGTAGGTGCCCAATAAGCTCCTGGAAAGGAGTAGAGAAATAGCTCCAGAAAGAAGGTAGAGGCTGAGCCAAAGCAAAAACAACACCCAGTTGTGGATGTGACTGGTGATGGAAGTAAAATCTGATGCTGTAAAGAACAATATTGCATAGAAACCTGCAATGTTAGATCCATGAATCAAGGTCAATTCAGTTCAATTCAGTTCAGTTGCTCAGTCGTGTCTCTTTGCGACGCCATGAATCGCAGCACGCCAGGCCATCCTGTCCATCACCAACTCTCGGCTGCTGCTGCTGCTAAGTCACTTCAGTCATGTCCGACTCTGTGCAACTGCATAGATGGCAGCCCACCGGCTCCTTTGCCCATGGGGTCTTCCAGGCAAGAGTACTGGAGTGGGTTGCCATTGCCTTCTCCAGCTCCCGGAGTTCACTCAAACTCACGTCCATTGAGTCAGTGATGCCATCCAGCCATCTCATCGTCTGTCATCCCCTTCTCCTCCTGACCCCAATCCCTCTTAGCATCAGAGTCTTTTCCAATAGTCAACTCTTCACATGAGGTGGCCAAAGTACTGGAGTTTCAGCTTTAGCATCAGTCCTTCCAAAGAACATCCAGGACTGCTCTCCTTTAGGATGGACTGGTTGGATCTCCTTGCAGTCAACACCACAGTTCAAAAGCATCAATTCTTCGGCGCTCAGCTTTCTTCATAGTCCAACTCTCACATCCATACATGACCACAGGAAAAACCATAGCCCTGACTAGATGGACCTTTGTTGGCAAAGTAATGTCTCTGCTTTTGAATATGCAGTCTAGGTTGGTCATAACTTTCCTTCCAAGGAGTAAGCATCTTTTAATTTCATGGCTGCAGTCACCATCTGCAGTGATTTTGGAGCCCAGAGAAATAAAGTCTGACACTGTTTCCACTGTTTCCCCATCTATTTCCCATGAAGTGATGGGACCGGATGCCATGATCTTCATTTTCTGAATGTTGAGCTTTAAAGCCAACTTTTTCACTCTCCTCTTTCACTTTCATCAAGAGGCTTTTTAGTTCCTCTTCACTTTCTGCCATAAGGGTGGTGTCATCTGCATATCTGAGGTTATTGATATTTCTCTCAGTAATCTTGATTCCAGCTTGTGCTTCTTCCAGCCCAGCGTTTCTCATGATGTACTCTGCATATAAGTTAAACAAGCAGGGTGACAATATACAGCCTTGACGTACTCCTTTTCCTATTTGGAGCCAATCTGTTGTTCCATGTCCAGTTCTAACTGTTTCTTCCTGACCTGCATATAGGTTTCTCAAGAGGCAGGTCAGGTGGTCTGGTGTTCCCATCTCTTTCAGAATTTTCCACAGTTTATTGGAAGTGGTCAATCAGGAGTGGCAAGAGTGAACATCGACTTTTTAGAAATCAGTGAACTAAAATGGACTGGAATGGGCAAATGTAATTCATATGACCATTATATCTACTACTGTGGGCAAGAATCCTTTAGAGGAAATGGAGTAGCCCTCATAGTCAACAAAGTCCGAAATGCAGTTTTGGGTGCAATCTCAAAAATGATGGAATGATCTCTATTTGTTTCCAGGCAAGCCATTCAATATCACAAGAATCTAAGTCTATGCCCCAAGCAACTAATTCCAAAGAAGCTGAAGTTGAATGGTTCTTGAAGACCTAGAAGGTCTAATTCTAGACCTTCTAGAACTAACACCAAAAAAAGATGTCCTTTTCATTATAGGGGACTGGAATGCAAAAGTAGGAAGTCAAGAGATACCTGGAATAAAAGGCAAGTTTTGTCTTGGAGTACAAAATGAAGTAGTCCTGTGGCCACTGCTGAAATATCAATAACCTCAGATATGCAGATGATACCACCCTTATGGCCTAAAGCAAAGAGGAAATAAAGAGCCTCCTGATGAACATGAAAGAGGAGAGTGAAAAATCTGTCTTAAACCTCAACATTCAGAAAACTAAGCTCATGGCATCCAGTCCCATCATTTCATGGCAAATAGATGAGGAAACACTGGAAACAGTGACAGGCTTTATTTTCTTGGGCTCCAAAATCACTGCAGATGGTGACTGCAGCCATGAAATTCAAAGATGCTTGCTCCTTTGAAGAAAAGCTGTGACCAACCTAGATAGCATATTGAAAAGCAGAGACACTACTTTATTGACAAAGGTCTGTCTAGTCAAAGCTATGTTTTTTTTCCAGTAGTCATATACGGATGTGAGAGTTGGACTGTAAAGAAACCTGAGCACCAAAGAATTGATGTTTTTGAACTGTGGTGTTGGAAAAGACTCTTGAGAGTCCCTTGGACAATAAGGAGATCAAACCAGTCAATCCTAAAGGAATCAATCCTGAATATTCATTGAAAGGACTGATGCTGAAGCTCCAATACTTTGGCCACTGCTTTGAAGAGCTGACTCTTTGGAAAAGATCCTGATGCCAGGAAAGATTGAAGTCAGGAGGAGAAGGGGACAACAGAGGATGAGATGGTTGGACGGCATCACTGACTCAATGGACATGAGTTTGAATGAGCTCCAGAAATTGGTGATGGACAGGGAAACCTGGCGTGCTGTAGTCCATGGGGTCACAAAGAGTTGGACGTGGCTGAATGACTGAACTGAACTGAAGTGAATCTTGTACCCTGTTTACATGTTGGTCTCAGTCTCCACAAAGTAAGCTCATCCAAACAGGACCGAGATTTTTGCATTGTTTTTCTTTCTTTAGTGGTTGTGCCAGTGTTGGCATTTCACGTGGCTTCAGATATATGATGGAGTGGAATGGTTCACTGGTGCTTTGCACATATCAAGGCTGGTGAAGGAAGGAAGGTAACCCCTAGGTCCTCTGAGGGGAACTTCAGTGTTCCATAATCCTTAATATTTGAGGAAGATTTTATTTTGGTTAAAAGACAAAACTGTTTCTCCTCTTTGGTATCTGTTCATCTCGACTCTGCCTTTGTATTATCAACAGGGGGGCCAGAAATGAATGAGAATGATCTCATTCTCTAAGGCAGAGCTTCTCAGGGGCACTGTGGGCAGGCTCAGGGTGGCTGGCATGGTTTATAGGCATTTGCCCAAGATATAGATGGTTGAAAATTTCTTATTGTGGGAAAATATTTAAAAGCAGTTTTGTTAACTATTTAGACATTTTTCATTCTATTTATTTGAGCATTCATTGTATGGCTTCATCTGTAAACTTCCTGACTTCTATAATGACTATTTAGATGTCTGAAACTCTATGAATAGCAATCACTGCCCCCTCCTATCCCCACCACCCATATTGTGTCTGAAGCTATTCAGTACAGTTGACTTTCCTCTGATTATTCTGTTAAAATGTCCTGATTTGATTAGTTTTCAGTCGTGACTTTTTTTTTTTAACCATCAGTGATGTTCTTTGCTTTGTTTGTCCTATAAAATGTTAGATGTTTTCTAATTTCATTTGCTCTTATATTTTATATTTTATTTTGTAACATAGGAGGCATATGTGATTTTAATCATTGCAGTTTTGTTTTGTTTTTGGCTGCACTGAGAGGCTTGTGGAATCATAGTTCCCAACCAGGGATTGAACCTGGACCCTTGTCAGTGAAAGCACAGAGTCCTAAGCTCTGGTATACCACCAAGGAATTCCCTAATTATTACATTTTACAAGCAGATGTTAGATGTTTCTAGAAAGAAAATGATTTATTTTACTGGGAGAGTTTATGAAAGTCCATGTTTAATATCTTCTGTAACATTTTCTAATTTAAAACATAAATAATGAAATTTAATTAATTTTATTACTAAGTCTCAAATAGAATCTCCTGATGTCTTTGCAATGTATCCCAGTTATACAGTTGTTATAACTTCCTGTGTGTGATGACGTCAAGAAAGGTAGGGCAACGCTGCCATAAATTATTCTTGTTGCAGTTTTTCTCCCTGGGAGATGGGAGTGTCAGTGGAAAGAATGTTAATCTTGGTGGAAAGGTTTTGTTGGAGAAATCCAAGATGTTGCTATTTTTGCTTTTAAAAGTTCCATTTGCTAAAATAGTGAAATAAAGAGGGCATGTTGAACTTGAAATTTCACAGTGATGGACATGGTATGATGGGGTCGGCTGTATTTCTGCAGGTTCGTACTTTGCCAGCTGTATCTTCCTGCTTCTTCCAGGACAGAATAAGTTGAAAGAGGCACAGAAACTGAAAAGGTATATATCACTGCATCCAAGAGGCCATACTTTGAAAGTCAGCATGGACTTAATAGATTTCAGTGTCAGAGAATTCATACAATTCATGAATGCACATTTAAATGAAGAGCAAGTGATAACCCTCCTACTTAAAAACAACCGAGCAAGTGTTTTTATACTGAACAAAACACTTAAACTTCATTTCTATTGAATAAATACATCCAGTCAGTACAGGTGAAAAACACGAAATGGGTCTGAAGTTGACCTTACTCTTCTAATATTCTAGAGGGAGTGTGCAAGGGGGTACCTCCTTTCTTCTGGAAGGTAGGCTGGGGAGAGAGGTCCGTGCTGAGCAAGTGCACTTGCAGCTTTGAATGCACACCCCCAACCCCCACCGCAAGGGAATGGGAAGGGGGGAACAGTTATGAACTCAGGGCTGTCAGGAATGGGGCTGCTATATTTAGCAAATATAGCAGCAACACAATATTAGGGATATACTTCTACTAAAAATTATTTGTTGTTTATCTGAAATTCAAATTTAATTGGGTCTTCTGTTTTTATCTGTCAACCCTACTTCGGACTTGATGGGAAAGGGATCTGGGAAAACTTGAAGAAGCAGAAGGGCAGAAGTCTGCAGCACAGCAAGGAGATTTTACTGGGGGCAGGGGCAGCAGCAGCATTTCTATGTCATGCACTTTGAGTGAGATTTGTACAGGACAAGGTGCTGGCTAGGGAAGGGCTTCAGATGGGATCTTTATTAGTTCTTGAAGAAGGTGAAAAATTACCCACAAAAGGAGGATGGTGAGAGCTGATGAAGGACATTCCAGGCAGAACAAAGCAAGTCCAAGGCACGGAGGGTAAAATAGCTCCAATATCTGTCTCCATGAAGCTTTTCTGGTCCCACCCAGAGGAATTCATCTCCCTTCCTCTGTGTTCTCATGGCCATTTGATGAAGCCTAATTGCTGAGCTGAGCACCCCAAAATTGATGCTTTTGAAATTGTGCTACTGGATAAGACTCTTGAGAGTCCCTTGGACAGTAAGGAGATCAGACCAGTCAATCCTAAAGGAAATCAACCCTGAATATTCTTTGGAAGGACTGATGCTGAAGTTCCAATACTTTGGCCACCTGATACGAAGAGTTGACTCCTTGGAAAAGATACCGATGCTGGGAAAGATTGAGGGCAGGAGGAGAAGAGGGTGATAGAAGATGAGGTGGTTGGATGACATCACTGACTCAATGGACATGAGTTTGAGCAAACTCAGGGAGATAGTGAAGGACAGGGAGGCCTGGCATGGGGTTGTAAAGAATCGACACAACTTGGTGACTGAACAACAACTGCAAATCGCTGAGCTCTTATGCTTTCTGCTATTGAGATGTCTGTGCTGTGACCCCATCAAGTTACAAGGGCCAGGTTATAAAACAGACTCATCCACTGTTCTAGTTGAGCAGTAAACCCAGCAAAACAGACCCTGCTTTTTGCAAAAGATTAAGAACAAATACATCAAATATTTTGTTTCTCAATGCAAAATTTTTCATATATGTCCATGTAGTTAAATAAACACAGAGAATGATTTATAAAACACCAGACCTTAAATATCTAGGATTGCTTCCCCACGAGAGAAATTAACAACATGAAACTAAACCAAATGGAAAAATAAGTAAAATTCCTTGCATTCCCTAAGACTTATCCCCAAGCTAACCCACACTGCTTCAGTATAGAAGGTCAGTTCTCTATTGCACGTCTCAACAGTCTACTGCTTTTGAATGTTCTGTCTCAGAGGAGAGAGATTGTCCTATACCCCTGTGTGTGACAATTTTATCCCCCCTCCCATTTAGAACTTCCCCATTACAGTTCTTCAAGTTATGATGCTGCATAATTAAACAAGTAGGACCAAGCTTTCTGCCCTTTGGGGCAGAGAAGCAGAAACCTCAGGGATCTATGGGAGAATTTTCCACCATATTCTTCCCATAGCTGTATGATTTAGGGGTAACTCACCCAAGGGATAGTGGGCTTTCCTGTGGCTCAGATAGTAAAGAATCTGCCTGCAATGTATGTGACCCAGGTTTGATCCCTGTGTCAGAAATATCCCCTGGAGAAGGAAAATGGCAACCCACTCCAGCATTCTTGCCTAGAGAGTCCCATAGACAGAAGGACTCTGGTGGGCTACAGTCCATGGGGTCGTAAAGAGTCAGACATGACTGAGCGACTGACCCCCAGAGATAAGAAGGTGGAGAAAGTGGCTTTGTCTAGCAGCTTTAAAATGGGAATAAACGTCCTTTTTGTGTGTATGTTTGGAAATGTTGCTTTCCAGAGCTTCACCAACCAAATTAGTGGGTTGTGGTTTTGTTCTGTTTTGCTTTGTTGGTGGTGGGGAGAGGTTATTGGGGAAATTATACTTTACCCATCTAAGGTTCAGAGTCTAAGGGTTCAGAGTGGTTTGAGCTTTTCAACTCTAGCAGTGTTTCTCTTGTCCCCTCAGTTAATATTGTATGTTGTTTTCCTCTTTCTTTTACGTATTTGCTGAAAGTGCGGACCACTCAAGGATTTTACTCAGACCTCTGAGCACCTCTGTTGGTTTACCTTTACCTGAGAAATGCCCATATCTGGCTGTATGTTCCATCTGTACAATCTCTCTTTTTTTGGCACCATGCAGAGAGCCTGGTCGCCTTGGCCTTTCTTGGCTCTTGCACCTCTTTGGGGTGGAGTTAATCCCATGCTTTCTTTGGGCCCCACAGAGGGTTGGTTTCTGCTCTCCTGCGCCACCTGCTGTAACCTGCTCCAAATGCAGCCTTCCGGGCTCCAGTCCCAGGCTCCCCACAGGAGCCAGAGCCAAAACCACAGCCCAAGCAGATGTTACTTAGGCTGCCAGATTTCTGTCCTGGTCTTATCTGTGCTGCCTCCACTGGCTCACCCGATCAGAATCCCAAATGTCCCCAGATGACTTGCCCTAAGTCATGCAGAACCTGAGCTCCTTGGCCAGAAGAAAGGAGGCTGCCAGTATGGGGGTTGGTTGGTGATCAGGGGCTCTTGCCAGCTTGCTGAATATGTGGTCAGTGGATGCCAGCCTCTGCCCAGTGGTGAAAATACAAATAGATTTCTGTCATAATATCAACACACCCAGGGTACTGATCCTTTCATGGATCTCACCAGCATGTCCCCAACATGTTCCTTAACTTAGCCACTAGTTTTCTCTCAAGCTGCTCAGGAACCAGAAACCTTTTTTTTTTTTTTTTTTTTTAGCACTCTTGACTTTCTTATATTCTCGCAAAACTTGGTAATTCTAATCAAGGCACCCCAAAGAAAGTGGAGTGCTGCTATTTATTCCTTATTCTAGGTTACAGATCTCTTGATGTCAGGACTTTGGCATGTTTATTCTCTCACACAGCCTGGCACATAATAGGTGATTCCCAGAAGCTTGTTGAAACGCACAGATTCTCTCCAGCCAAAATCCTTCTTGAAAGTCCGTCTCTATTCTCCTATTTAAAGTAAAAACTGTTGGATCTGAAATTCTGATAGTTCATTCCTGATTTAAACCTGAAAAGAAAAGTCTGACTTGGTAGAAAGAAATGATGAGTGATAGCTGTGATTTCTGTTAGTACTCTGATAAGGATGAGGATGGTCACCAGCTGTTGTCTCCAGCTGAAGTTAGAAAAAGTAGCAACATGTGTGTGCAGGGGAGAGTTGGGTTAGATAAGAGAGCTTCCTGACAGCAAAGGTTACAGGAGTCTGTTATAAATTATAAATGGAGGTTTATGCCACCAATCACGATAGATACGCATTCACTGAGTTCAATAAACATTTATTAAGTTCTTACATGTTGCCAGCACTGTGCTAGAAGGTTGACAACATATAATTCCTGACCACAGAGAAAACTGAGACACGTAAGCAGACAATTTCAAATCATTTCCTAAGTGCCACAAGAGAGATGTGCCAGGGGCATTGTGGGAGCATGAGGAAGGGGCACTGATTCGAGCTATATAGCCAGGGCTTCCTGGAAGAGGTGGTATATGTACTGTGTTTTACCACTGGATGAGAGATATCTCAGTGAAAAATGCAATCAGTGCATTTGAGAAAAGGTGAATAGTTGGATTAATTGATGAAGAACCATCCATAGATCACAGAAAATCCCTTCAGTCCTTCCGCGTTGAGTCATTTGCAGAATGATATTGTCTCATAGGAAATGTCTTTCAATCCTGGTGGCAGAAGAGTGCTCAGTTTTCTGTTCCATTATTGGGATAGCCTTTCATAATTTTACAATGGTAAAGGTAAAGGAGGGGATTTTATTTTCTCCACGTGTCATGGTCCTTTAAGCAGCCTCTGTGTTTCAAAATCCTGAGCACTGCAGAGCTGGCATGCTCTGAATGCATCAGATTTACATATCTGGGGGCTGCACACAGAACTGTGCAGACAGGAGCCCTAGAGTGGGTATTCTCTGTGCGATCTAGAGGGCCGCAGTCTGCCTGCTGGATTGGCGAGAACGGACAGGCTGCTGCCTAGAAGCTCTCTCAATAGCTACTCCTTGGTCTTTGTGTGTGTGTTTTGAATTAATTTTTACTGGAGTCTAGTTGATTTACAATGCTGTTTTAGTTTCAGGTGTACAGCAAAGTGAACCAGTTATACATATATCCACTTTTTTCATATTCTTTTTCCATAGAGGTCATTAGAGTGTATTGACTAGCATCCCTTGTGTTATATAGTAGGTTCTTGAAGTTGTCTACTTTGTACATAGTGGTGTGTTTCTGTCAATCTCAGTCCCTCAGTTTATTCCTCCCCGCCCCTTTCCACCTTGGTAACCTTAAGTTTCTTTTCATCTTAAGTTTCTTTACATTTGTGACTCTCTTTTGTTTTGTAAATTAGTTCATTTAAACAGCTACCCTTTGAATGCCAACAGATTATTTTATCAGGCCCCATTGTACAGATGGGAAAACTGAGACTGAAGACCATGAAGCCACTTCCTAGGTCCTGGGGAAAAACGAGTGGCTCCTGTGTGTTAATTTAGCCTCTTGTCTGTCACTGCAGTGCTGCAGCTAGTACTTCCCCAGGGTGGGAACCTCTGAGAGGCTTTTTTCCCAGAAAGAAGTGCTTTTGAAATGGCAGGCCAGTTAGTAATGGCCCGTTTCCACTGGATACCCGGCTTACTGGACTGGCATGGTGGGGGTGGGGGTTCCCAGCCTCCTCCAGGGAGGTCACTCAGCCCCAGCAATGGCAGCTGGTGAATCCAGGCTCATACGAGGGAGGACAAAGAGTGCGGCCCGGCTGCGGCCCTGAGCCCTCCACGCCCACTCGCCCGAGGCGGCCCCGCAGGGTCCGTGCCAGGCGCTGTATCGCCTCTCCACCCCCTGCCAGGGCCCCTCCGCTCATCTGCTCACTCTCAGAACTCCTGAATGGGTCTTTGTTGCACCCCAGGAGCTGGCTGGGCAGAGCCCTGATCGAAATGCTGGACCGAGATATCTCCTCTGGGTCCAGGCGCCGCTCGGCGCACCACCCATCTTGTGGGAGGCAGGTCTTTATTTTGCCGCTGGCCTGTTCTGTTATCTGGGAGCGAGCTGGAGCCTGGGTGAATGGGAGAATGTTCTTCACCTATGCACACTGGGGTCATGGCCAGGGCCATGGGGACGGTGGTGCTCCCTTCCTGGAGCTCTCTTTTCCACTCTCTCTTTGCTAAATATCTTGTCCTCAGAGGTGACTCTTCTAATATTAACACCAAGAGGGGCAGTTACATGGTCCCACCTTAGGTGCCAGGCATTGTGTTAATACAGGTTTCATCCCATTGAGTTAAGTCTTCTCAACAATCCTGTGAGATATGTCCCCATTATTATACCCATTTCACAGGTGAGGAAACCAAGGTCAGGAATGTTAAGGAACTTACCCTGGTGATTCTGAACACAGACTGAATGGCCTTCAGGCCATCACTCACCAGACACGAAAGTCCTAAGGCTGCTTCTTGCTTGGCCGCTTGAGCAATCCCCAGGCTCCAGGGGGCTGGCTGCCTCACGGAAAGCTAAAAGGAAGCAATGCCTGGTTCTGGCAAGAGGCAGACAGCCTGGGCTTTCTCAAGGCTCATCTTGTTTACACTGTCACCCTCTCTGTACTCTTTTAAAAATAAAGTCAATAGTAACATTTTATTTTTTGAGATAGAAGAAACTAGGGACTTCCCTATAGCTCAACTGGTAAAGAACTGCCTGCACTGCAGGAGACCAGCGTTCGATCCCTGGGTCAGGAAGATCCTCTGGAGAAGGGCATGGCAACCCACTCCAGGATTCTTGCCTGGAGAACCCCATGGACAGAGGAGCCTGGCAGGCTACAGTCCACGGGGTCGAAGAGAGTCAGACATGACTGAGCGACTAACACAAACACACACAGGGACGTATAAGGAAAAAATTGAGGAGCTTTTTCCATATTGGAAATTTTGCTGAAGGCCCTACCCTCACTCTCAGGAAATAAAATGGTTTTGTGAGGCAAACACAACTGAAAACTCGAGCCCAGGACTGGCCTTGGGGAGACCCTCCTATGAGGCCCAGTGCCCTGCTCTCACAAGGGGATAGAGCATAATCCCAGGTGGCCGAACCTTCAGCGCTCTCTGGGTGGGCTGAAGTTCAGGCACCAGTTTGGCTTTGACTCTTTCCTTAGTAGATAGAAGCAGTGGTCATGGCGCCATCTGTATTCACACGCGTCTAGCAGGGCTGCCTAGCTTGAGCAGTGTGGTCCAGGGCAATCTTATGGAGCAAAGCTCAGTGGCCCTTTTCAGGCGCAGACATTATAACCATGGATTTTAGAACAATCCTGTTAACTGAGCCAAATGGCCAGCTGGAAAGGGCTGTGAGTATTTCTCTGCTGGCAGAGAGGCTCGAGCCATCTATGGTCAAACAGACAAAAACAGCAGAAGGAATGCGGTTTAGATCTTAAGAAGAACTGCCCAGTCGTGCATCACAGTATACTGATAATCAGGCACAATAGATTGTCCTTTAGAGTCTGTGTTTGCTTGTTTCTTTTCTTCATTTTCTCTCTCTCTCTCTTTTTTTTAAAGAAAAGATTACTCTTCACCCCTAGGCTCTTATTGCAGTACATGCTGCTTCTGGGAAAAGGGGAATGAAAGTGTCAGAGGCCTTATGGAGAGGGAGATTCCTTTATGTCCATCTTTCGCACATGACAAGAAGCTGTATAGAATTGGAATCTTCACAATTGTGTGTGAGATGGTGTATTCCCCTCTTTCCCCCACTGTGAAGAGTTAATATCCACTCCTAGCCACTGTTGCATTCAGCCCCAGAAATGACAGTGCTGTCAAGATGTGTGAAGTAACTGAGTAATTTTTCTCTGGATTATTCTCCAAGTTGCTTTCTATGATCTTTATGCATTTCTCTGATACCCAAGGATCTTTACCCAAACATATATCTCCATGAAACCATTCCCATGATCATGGTGTATTATTATGGTCTAATTTGGTGATACATAATAAATACTTGTGTTTTCAGTAACTGGAGCGTAAGCATGGCAAAAAAATCCCCCTCGAAGTCAAGGGAATAGTCTGTGGACATTTGCGGCCCTGAGATGCAGGGTATCGAACAAACAAGAGTCACAGTTGCCCGTGAGCTCCCGTTCTGTTCCAGATATTCTCCACTCAAGCTGTGGTCATTCTGCAGTGTTTTTCTTAGTAGTCCCTTGTTCCTTTTTTACTGTGCTCATCTTATTTCTGAGAGTGGAACTCACTGTTAAAAGATGTAATAGTGTTAAAGTGAGCAGAATTCAAGAGCTTGAGGCATAATTCAGGAGAGACACAGGAAAGGACTTTCTGATTGTGACAAGGCGGATGTAGAGGAGAGAAACCCATTGAAACAGGACAAGTGATATTTACCACTAGTACATGGGCTATTGAAGCTTGAGCGACTTTCTGGGTCTCAGTCCTTTATTCATAGGGTGACATGTGAGTCTCTGGACAGTTTCCTCTTTATGAATAAAGCTGTCCCTTTATCCATTGATTTTGGTTGGTAAGCAGTGCAGAATCACCACGTTTGGACTGTGAACAGTAGGCAGCAAAGCATCACCAAGAGTGAACAGAGAGGCATGTATCAGGAAGACTCAACCGAGAGTCATGTGTAAAATGGATTACAGCTGCTAGAAGCTGTCATTGGGAAACTAAATGGGAAGATAGAGGAAAAGTCCAGCAGAGAAAAAATGAGACCGTCAACCAAAGCTGATGGCAGCAAGAATCAAAGAAAAGGCCTGATTCAAGAAATAGAGGGAGAAAGAATGGACAGAGCTTGGCAACTCAGCAGCCAGGAAGGAGGGGCTTGGGAGGGAGGAAGTCACTGTGACATAGTCGCTGTGCCATTTCCCTGGGAGCAGTTGGGCGTTTGTCCAATGGCCAGTGGGAGTAACTGAACTTTCTGCACTTTTCTTGCTGAGAAACAAGGAGAGAGGAGCAGTGGCCCATTCGCTCTGTAAACTTACCCCTATAACCTATCTTATGGGTAAACCATGGCCTTGACATAGGATGAGTGGGATCATATGACTCCATTGCCACTGCTGTGGCCCCACTCTTAAAGGTGATGCTCTCTGACGCTCAGGTTACTGTGGGTTACTGGGGCTCTCTGCATGCAGAAGCAGGGAGAATTCTCCAAAGAACTGAGAAGGAAACTTTTTTTTTTTTTTTCTAGCAGAAAGTGCCATAGCAGTATCCTGCATGACCCATAGCACTGGGTGACATTCAGTGTTGTGAATGACTTCACACGTTCACTCTTCTTGTTACCATTTTCCAACTCATAATTCCAAGGCTCTGGTACCAGATTTCCTTGGCGTTAATGTTGAAATGGGAAATGAGTGGCAGTTGGGTTCTGTGTTCATTGCTGTCATGCAGCCTGAAGACAGCGGGCAGGGGGAAGGGTAGTGAAGATGGCATCCTATTTGCCTTCAAGATGAAAGAGTTCAGTGTGGGACCGCTGGGCTTGTCTCAATGGCATCTCCCTGCCGGCCTCTCAGATAACCCGGCATCACATTCTTTACCCTGACTCCAGAACAAGAAAGAATATTCTTTCAGTAAGCAAGCCCAGATGACTAAAGCTTTCTTTGAAACAAAAAGCCCAGGGGGTTTCCTCTTAGGATCCAGGTTGGTCTCTGGCCAAGGACCTATGAAATCCCCTAAAGATGAGCATCTCTGAAGGATCCAGCTGTATTAATTAAGAGCAAGAAATTTGACTCTTCTCACAACCTCATTTGATTTCCCACATTGAGGCTGCTTTTAGCCTAAGGTATCTCCCCCCACCACCCTTGGCTGGAAATGTTAGTGTCTACTGTTCATTAGTTAATATAGGGAAACTAAGCATCCTTGTTGTTAGGTCAGTTAACCTTCAATTTGTAAATTTCCCTCCAAAGCATGCAGATGGGGTTACTTCTGCCTGTCATGTTCCCACTGCAGCTGGAAACTGCTAGAAAGCTTCTGGGTCAGACAGTGAGGTATGCTTTGGATGAGCCCATTCCTATGAGGGTTTCAGTATCAAACCTCCTGCTCATAATGCCAGGTTTTTTGATAAACTTGTTGAGGCCACCTTAGTTTCCTAGAAGGCATTTATCCATCTACAAATGAGACTTGCCCCGATTTCTTTAGGTTGATAATGACACGTTGGATCCTGGGACCCTACTCCATCTGAGTAGGAGAGCTCAGTACTGAATGACTACTCTAGTTATTTCTGGATACAAATGGGTCATCTTGTCCTGTGAGAATGTGTCCAAATCTTGCTTTTCAAGAGACTCTGTTTTCCCATCTGAAGAATACCCTCAGACTCTGACCGTGAACCTGCAACTCTGTTCCCTTTGTTATCCATACACTGATGCCAAGAACTGAGGATGCAATTCTGTGATCATCTTCTAATTGTTGTTGCAGGGTTTTTGGCTAATCTTGCAGGCACCTCTCAGAGGCAGTCAGTTCTCAATGATCTGCACATGGATTACATGCTTTGTGAATTATTCACAGATAATTTTTAATTCCAAACTGGCTGTGCAACTGCTTGACAGGCTCCCGTGAAGATACTCCTCAAGGTTTTCTCCTCATTCAGGGACACCCGGGGAACATTCTGCATTCTAATGTTCACATGATAGAAAATAAACAGGAAAGTAAGCTGACTGAAAAGTCCTCAAATGTAACAATTTCCAAATCAGGAAAAAAACCAAAATGTTGGGGGTAATCCCTTATGGAATTGGATTATTTCTACCCAAACATCCCTCTATGATTATTAAAAAAATAATAAAGAAAAATCAAGCAATATATAGACTGACTTCATCTTCCTCCCAAAGCCACAACTGATAAGAATAGAACTGCAATATTGAACCCTAAACTGAGTGGAAGCTCGGGAATGAGAGAGGGTATCGACACACAAATTCTTCTGCCAACTTGGGATCCCATGGGGCTTGCACTAAAAGCTTCCCTAGTCCTTTCTCAAGACAGTCTTCAAGGGAGCTGACTCTGAGCCATCTGGTCCATCCTCTTAAGTGGAATGAAACCCAATCAAGCAAGTAAAACCAAACTGAAAATCAGTTGCACCTCTTCCCATCCTTGGTGGAGGCCTCCCGTGCCTCTACCACCTTAAACACGGAGCGTGTGCGTTCTGCGCACAGAGACTGCGCGGGGTGGGCCCCTGCCCTTTTCAGGGAGGGAATGTAAGCAGATCCCCAAAGAAACTGCCTGGCTCAGCAATTTAGGGGCTTGTTGTGACTGGCCTGGCCTAAAAGAATTCAGCAAGCTGCACCTTTGCCAAGGAAAATGCAAACGCTTCCCCGAAACAGGCGTTGAGGGTGATGGGCTCATCTGTGAACCCAAGCAGGAAAAGCAAGGCGGACAGAACATTCAGGAAATCGGAGAGGCTCCTTAGAGATGGTTTTCTCCCTGAGCCATGGGCGGAGGCCACATGAGCTGATGAGGTGATACCCGGCAGGGTGAGTGGGGTCCAGAGTGGAAGGAGCTGGGGCGGACGGCTTCCTCCTTCCACCCTGAACCTCCTGATCTCCCTGAGGAGCAGAGCCCCGTTTCTTCCCTAGTACAGCTCCTCCCTGGCGCCCCAGTGGTCCTCTGCTGGGCTCTGCCACCTTGCCCTGGACCCTGAGAAGCTGTCAGGGGTGCTCTCAGCTCTTCTGAGGCCAGGAAGAACCCTGCCATGACCTGACTCCTCCTGCTTCTGGTGGCTCCTCGCATCTCTTTTTTTGTTAAAAATGTAAAAAGAGCACAGACCATATTTTGTATACCATCTTGTGGCTCAGACAGTAGAGAATCTGCCTGTAATTGCAGAAGACCCAGGTTCAATCCCTGGGTTAGGAAGATTCCCTGGAGAAGGAAATGGCAATCCACTTCAGTATTCTTGCCTAGAGAATTCCATGGACGGAGGAACCTGGGGAGCTACAGTCTTTGGGGTCACCAAAGAGTCAGGTGACTAACACTTTAGCTTTCTCAAATCCCCCTATACTTCTTGGTAGACGTTTTACATTTGCCTGCCACCTTCCCCCTCTCCAACTTTGTGATTTCCAAGTCCACAGGCCTGGTGCCCAGCTATATACCTTGTGCTGACCATGGTCCCCAGCTGTAGCTGTTACTAAATCAGTGGTTGTTAGTTGACAGATAGTAATTAAGATTACTACGGGACATTCTTTAGCATGACTTTTTTTTTTTTTTGCGAACACTTGTATTTCTATTTCTGTCACATGTGTGAGCATATAGGAGGTGTTCAGTCAACACCTGACGGATTCAGATCTTTCTGATGGATTAACGATCTTTTGCAGCCAGGAAGAAACTAAGTCTTATGATGAGTCTGGCTTCCTCTCTGCTTCTTTGCACTCAGGAGATCTTTCAGGACTTTGTTTCTACTACACCCCTCAACATTTACCCTTATAGCCACCTCTCACCATCTCTCGAGACCCACAATGGTTTTGGAAACATCCCCAGCATCTTGGACCTCCCTTGAGGGTCTCTCCTCACTTCTCCCTACCCTGAATTCCCTTATTGGCTTCTTGTCTCTCCCTTTTCCTCCAGCCTTAAACTCTCTGTCTTTTCCCCTCCTCCACTTAAGCCCTCTGTCCTCTCAATCAGAGGCCAATTCTTTAATGCATCGTTTCTCTCGTCTGCCACCCCCACGAGCTTTGCCCTCATTTTACAACTTTGCCCCAGCCCTCATCATACAAGCAAGCCACACACATACCATATACCAGCATCCCTCAAAGTCCCATCCCTTGCTTTCTTCTTTGTTATCAAGCTTCACCTTTTTAATTTCTCCCGCCCCTCTTCTTCCCTCTTCCCACCTGGTGCAGGAAGTCTTACACATACACTCAAAAGATACCATGACAGGCAACAATCTCACCTATGCTTTTTATCAGCACTGTGTGTCATAATACACTCATACCGGAGGTGGTGTTTTTATTTTATTTTTTTCATTTTTCGAATGGAAGTACAGTTGATTTACAATGTTATGTTAGTTTCAGGTTATAGCTAGTGTTTCAGTTCTACGTATCTGTCCTTTTTTCAGACTCTTTTCCATTACAGGTTATTATGAAATATTGAGATCATTCCCTGGCTATACAATAGGTCCTTTTTGGTTGTGTATTTTATATATAGTAATGTATTAATTGCCTCCTCCTAATTTATCCCCCTCCCCAACAATTTCCCCTTTAGTAACCATAAGTTTGTTTTCTGTCTGTGGGTATATTTCTGTTTTGTAAATACATTTATTTGCATTGGAGGTGATATTGTTAAAATTTACTATAATCTGGATTTTTGTAATCCTTATTAATTTTAGATTCTGTCTTTACATTCTGACATAACGCATAACATTTTTCTTTTCCTTTGTTTCCATGTCTTACTGATGCATTTTACATGTGCATATTTCTGCTCATTTCCGCATTAGAATGGCCAACAATGAAATTAACTTTGGAGGCACCCTTCAAATAGAGATCAGGCTACACTCAAGCAGAGAAGATAAGGAAGTTCAGACATGTAGAGTGTCGGGGGGTGGGTCTTTGACAAGCTGGCTTCTAAACATCTCTTTTAAAACCTGAGCGTCTCCACAACCTGATGAGCGTTATGGGAATGTGGCCTTCTCCTTTGTGTTTTGCACTGTACTCAATGGTATTTGCCTCACCTGGGAAGTACTTAAATATTGGAATCACCTGAGAGAGTGAAATAAATGATTCTGTTCAAGGGAAAGAAAGGATAAGACGTAAGCACATTTTTGATTTAGGTGATCGTTGAATATATTTGGGTGTGAGATCCCTCAAGAGTTACATGCTCTATGGGAGAATTTCCTGCATTTCTTTTGTCCTTTCTCTTTTTGGCACTCAGGTGGTTCAGAGACCCCAACACTCTCAGAGCTAGAGGGATGCCTGGGATTATTTCTGTCCAGGAGGTCTTTCTGCCTGGGCCCATCCTTTGACCAAGGAACTTCCAATAGCAGAACCCTCCTGATCTTCTCCAGACAGAGCAGATCCTTTTACTTTTGGACTGAACTGCAGAGCTGCTGCTGAGTCACTTCAGTCGTGTCCGACTCTGTGCGACCCCATAGACAGCAGCCCACCAGGCTCCCCCGTCCCTGGGATTCTCAGGCAAGAACACTGGAGTGGGTTGCCATTTCCTTCTCCAATGCATGAAAGTGGAAAGTGAAAGTGAAGTTTCTCAGTCTTGTCCAACTCTTAGCGACCCCATGGACTGCAGCCTACCAGGCTCCTCCGTCCATGGGATTTTCCAGGCATGAGTACTGGAGTGGGGTGTCATTGCCTTCTCCGTGGATTGAAGTAGCAGAATGATTTTCTTTTGTGAGTCAAAAAGCATTCTCTTTGGAGTTTCTCCCCATTGGTTCCACCGTATTCTCTCAAACCTAGAGCAAATCCCATCACTTTCTATCTGAGAGCCATTTGGATAGTCAAAGACGGCGGTTATTTCCTATACGGAGTTGTATCTTCACCTGAGAAAACATTTCCACTTTTCCAGAGTCCTCCTGAGATTACTGCTGGTCTCTTCTATACTACGGCTGTTCTATTATCAACGTGCTTGATTTTTCCTGCTGTGGGGTCCAAAGCAGAAGGGGATGTTCTGACTAGCCCAGAGGGGAACAAGAGTATCCCTCCCACCCCTGTCATTTTCCTGTTCTTCTGCCCCTGACCCTGTGTCCTTCACATGCTCCAGGCCCTCTGTTATTTCCTCCTTTGGAAGTATTCCTGGATTCTTATTCCACCCTTCATAGCAGACCTGTCACTGAAGGTCCTCAGGTTGAGATCCAGTTACATGAAAAGGAATCTTTTGTTTTGTTTTTACAGCTTTCCATGAATTCTCCAAATCCTTAGTGATTTTTTTTTTTTTTACTTGACTTCAGTTTATAACAACGTGTAAGCATCTTCATGCCAGGGAGGCCTGGTGTGCTACAGTCCATGGGGTCACAAAGAGTCAGACACAACTGGGCAACTGAACAACAACAAGCATCTTCAGGGTTGGTTGCCTTTTTTGTATTCGGTCCAGAGCCCAGTATAGGTCTGAGAAGTATTTAGTGAGTCTGTATTATGAGTTGACATTTCTCCTTCATCGCATCATTTCATTTTCTTTTGCCCAGGGTGTTTGTGTGTTTGTTTGTCTTCAGTCCTATAGTGTCAAAGTTGTTTATGGAGAAGGAGCCAGTGAAGAAGCCATTTATTTTTATTTTCTTATTTTTATTGGAGGATAATTACTTTACAATATTGTGATGGTCTCTTAAAGAGCAAAAACATCACTTTGCTGACAAAGGTCCCTATAGTCAAAGCTATGGTTTTTCCAGTAGTCATATATGGATGTGAGAGTTGGACCATAAAGAAGGCTGAGCACTGAAGAATTGATGCTTTCCAATTGTGGTGCTGGAGAAGACTCTTGAGAGTCCCTTGGACTGCAAGGAGATCAAATCAGTCCATCCTAAAGGAAATCAACCCTGAATATTGAAGTACTGATGCTAAAGCTCGAAGCTCCAATACTTTGGCCACCCAATGCGAAGAGCTGACTTGGAAAAGACCCTGACGCTGGGAAAGATAGAGTGCAAGAGAAGAGAGCAACAGAGAATGAGATGGTTGGATGGCATCATTGACTTTAATGGACAAGAGTTTAAGCAAACTCCGGGAGCTGGTGATAGACAGGGAGGCCTGGCGTGCTGCAGTCCATGGGGTCGCAAAGAGTCGGACATGACTTGGCTACTGAACAACAACTACCACACGTCAACATGAATCAGCCATAGGCATACATGTGTCCCTTTCCTCCTGAATCCCCAAGTCTATTATTTTTACTCCCAGTTCAGTCTTTCCAGGTGATTCAGCACAGAGCTGCTACCAACATCAGGGAGGTAATGGAGTTTAAATAGAGATCAGTGGGGACTGGCTTGAGTTTTGGCTTGCAGTGGCCCCAGTCCCCTGGCCAGGACAGCTAGAAGAGTCACGGAGGCAATATGATGTGGTAGAAAGAGCTCCAGGCTGAAACAGATTTAGGTTTGATCCCTATCATGGTCACTTATTTTATGGGCACTTAACCACTCTGGACTCAGTTTCTTCATCTGTAAAATGGGGCTAACCCAACTCCATTTCAGAATGGTATGAAGGTAAAACGAGACAGTGTGTCACCACACAGGCAGGGCATGTGAACTCTGGCTGGGGCACTGTGGTCATTCTGTAGTTCCCTTACTCTGTTCTAGCAAATAACGAGCATCCCAGCAGGCCCACTGGCTGCTTCCTCTGCTTTTGCTATGATCACATAATGATGCAGTCTCTCCGGCAGGCTTGCTCTGCGTCTCCTGGCTGTGTCACGCCCAGCACACTGTCCTCATGATTGCCCAGTCGATCAATATCAACACGCCTTCAGGGTGCAGCTTATTGCCCTGCACCAAGGAAGGTCTGGGAGTCCCCACCATCCCCGTCTCTCCAGAGACTGAGCACAGTCTAAATGGGGGAAGGGCACGGAAGTCGGGAGCCTCGGGCCCTTAACTCCACCAGTGGCTTCTCTAGGGCACTGGATCCCTTTCTTGGGTGCACGATCCTCCGATTCTGTTTGCAGATAGAGTGGTATATTTCATTTCCTCCCTGCCTGCCAGGGAGGGGCTTCCCTGGGGGCTCAGATGGTTGAGTCTGCTTGCAATGCTGGAGACGTGGGTTCTATCCCTGGATCAGGAAGAAGAAGGAATTCCTGGAGAAGGGCATGGCAACTCGCTCCAGTATTCTTGCCTATAGAATCCCATGGACAGAGGAGCCTGGCAGGCTACAGTCCCTGGGGTCGCAAGAGAGTCAGACACGACTGAGCGACTAATGCTTTCACTTTCACCACTACTTGCCTGCCAGGGTAAGTGGGAATGAATGAGATGGAATCTCTCCAGAGACACTGTTTGAACATAACAGTCTGTTTCCATCAGGGTGGGGAGCAGGAAGTTTCCAGGACTCCAAAAGGCCAGGTGTCAACACTGGTGCAAGTCCAGGAGCCTGGAGCATCCTCCTCTCCTCAGAGGGCAGACATCACGCCCCTCTCCCTGGAAGAGCCTCGTGTGAATATTCGACTCATGATCCGTTAGGGCCAGTGAGGGAATTGGACGTGAACAGAGGCGAGTGGTGGCCGATCACCAGGTCCATACAGAGCCTAAACTGCAAGCTCGTGACTCATGCCATACTACCTGGACCAGAGACCCCCAGGCACTGGGAACTCTGCCTCCGCAGACTGTTTCTCTCGTCAATTACGGAGCACCCCGACCCTGCAGCTCACACTGGGGCTGTTATTTGTGGCTGGAACGGGTCTCCACAGCCCCGGGCAGCGGCACGCCCCTGGTGTGTGTGCACACCTCTCCCTGCTCCTCCGGGAGGCCCTGGCCTGGCTGGGTACCGCCTTGCCATGCCCCGCATCTTCCACAAGGGGGAGCCCCCGGAGGGCAGCGGAATTTGGGAAGCGCTGAAGTTTTCTCCTCCTGTCCTCTAGCTGATTTTCCCCGAACCCAACTGTTAGATTCCTTTGTTGTAATGTGGGGGCCTGAGCTGACAGTTTTGGAGGCTGCGGGTGAGAACCACAGCTGATCTGCCATCTTTCCTGGTATGTTGTTCTTTACCTAGCATCATCAGCTAAGGAGGAAAAGTAACAAAGAACTTGAGGACTTTCATGGCTCCCAGGCCCTGGATGGAGGCCGGCGGCATCAGGCAGCTTCAGACAGAGAACCGTGGAAGCTGAGGGGCAGCCGGGATGCCCCTGGGGCTGCAAAGCCCAGGTAGGTACCTGGGAGGGGTTGACAGAGGGGCAACCAGGGCCCAAGAGCCCCTGAAGGTGGGAAAAGCGGACAGACTGGAGGGATGGAGGACGAGCAGTGCAGACAGGACCTGGGAGGTTGAGGGAGAGTGAGGGAGGAGCCCCAGAAGATTGCAGAAGAAAAAGTGATGCGAAAGGGTGACCTTGGAGCCGGAGAGGGGAGGGTTTGGGGGCTGACTCAGACTTTATTTGAAGTTGGTTCCAGCTCGGCTGCCCTAGAAACTTTATAGGACATCAGAGGCTGGGAGTTTGAGAGCGAAGGCTCAGTTGCACAAGAAATTTCAAAGTGAGTAGGTGTGCCTGGGAGTCTCTCTAACCATATGGGTTGTGTGTCATCGAGCCACACCTACTCCGGCTTTTCTACCTAAACCAGGAGGATTCCTCGCCTGATGGTGTGTTCGGTTCTCTCCACCTGGTACCACTGTCTCGGGCTTTCCCTCCATGCTTCCAATGCCCACAGTTACTCTTGAGAATGACTAGGAGGCAAGTTCTCATTCTGCCACTTAGTGAGATTCACTTAAGCGAGGAAACCTCAGAGTCTTCATTTTCCTTGTCTATAAAGGGAGATAATAATATATTACTGATGAGCCTTATAGGATTTTTCTGAGGATTGAGTAAGTACGATAATGTGAATAAATGCTCTTAATAGATTATAATTGCTAGCTAAATAAAAGATGGCATTAATAGTAATTAATCAGTGAATGTACTCTTCCTACTCTCAGTGGGGTATTTTCCTACTGGGCTTTGAAAGAACCTGTGTGAGCATGTGTATGTGTGTCTAAGTGCGTCTGTGTATCTGCATATATGTATATCTTTGACAGATTAGTGGAAAACTTTGTGTTATTTTGCTTCCAGCCACCTTCAAATGTTCCTTTTCGCGGCCTCGGCTGCATTTTTCTATTTTTCAAACACGCAGATAATGATTGATGGTGTCTGCTTGGCTCCCTGGACAAGTGATTTTTCTGTGTCCTGGACACTGTGCTGCCCAGGTCAATGTCATACCATGCCTTAGGCACATGATCAGACCAAATACGCGTGGAAGAAGCAAATAAGAGGTTGTTTTTATAATCCCATCATCATATTCCCTGACAACGTTCTTTCCAGTCTGCTTGTTATTCACAGAAATGCCTCACATAGGATGCTGGGTTCTGCATTCTGAGTCAGGCTGGTTCAAGCAATCTATGAAGGCTGCTGAGCTTGGCTTTGATACCTGTGGACACATTCACTCTTTCCTGGGGTTTTCCAGATGACAGCTGCAGTCCATGGGGTCGCTAAGAGTCGGACACGACTAAGCGACTTCACTTTCACTTTTCACTTTCATGCACTGGAGAAGGAAATGGCAACCCACTCCAGTGTTCTTGCCTGGAGAATCCCAGGGACGGGGGAGCCTGGTGGGCTGCCGTCTATGGGGTCGCACAGAGTGGACACGACTGAAGTGACTTAGCAGTAGCAGTGGTGTACGAGGAAGGCAGTGTAGACCAGGACAAATCCTTTGATTTCACTGAGCCATCTCTTCCCTATCTGTCAGGTGGAGTCACTACTCCCCTTCCTTCCTGTACCCCTTCATGTAGGGACACCCAAGATAGATGTAAGGCACTCGTAAGATCATACCTGAACCCCCGGAAAGTCTGTAACTCTACAGTGTGGCCTCATTATAAGGTATTACCATTGCTATTCTGCAGGTTTTTCACTAGGGATTTACCTGCCTTTCACAACTTTATTTTAAAAGCTATCTTTTCCTGGATGTTAATGTGCTCTCCTCTTCATCTCCACAAACTGGCTGATGAGTCAAATATTTACAGAGATGCTAAGTGATACACTCACTTTCAAAAAACTGGTATCCCGTACAAATCAGATGGATACATGCACAATGTGTGCATAGACTGTATTTTTCTAAAACCGCCAAACATATATATATATTCCTTCTATTTTCAAGCATGTACTTACTCCCTTTTAAGTACAAAATATACACAAATATATATTTTAGCAAGAGACATACACCGACATTGATGCAACATACTTACTTAGCAGATTTAATGGGCAAGAGGAATGAACCCTATCAAGCATTCCAGCTCCTTTAGAGTCCCAAAGTGACCACAATACACAATTCACGTGGTTAAAAAAATCATGGATCAATTTCTGCCCTGTTCCTAGTAATGAATGTCAATATCTTGCCTCTTCCAGACAGACTCTCAGCAGCTTCAGATAATTTTAAATGTTTTTTTTTTAAATACATTTGCAAAGTCAATTATTTTGAATCTCATTTGAAGCAATTAAAAAACATCCTGACATTTTAGGTGATATTTTTTCCCAAGTAAAATAATTATAAATAATACTAATTATGAGCAAATCATTCAGTTACTCTCAGCCTAGTTCAACCTTTAGGTTAATAAACCAATCCATTAAAATTCATCTTGCTCAAAGGACCAATTTGTTAAAAAAAAAAAATGTAGCAACCTTTCACCACAAGTATGATTGATATTTTCTTTAACAATAATCAGAGCTGTCTTTCCCAGAAGAGAGTGTGGTCAAGTGGTAGGTGGAGAAAGCTAGGGTTCCTTTATGTATGGTCTCAGTGATATTTCATGTGTTAAGTCACTTCAGTTGTGTCCTATGCAACTCCAAGGAGGGTAGCCCACCAGGTTCTTCTGTCCGTGGGATTCTTCAAGCAGGAATATTGGAGTGGGTTGCCATGCCCTCCTCCAAAGGATCTTCCCAACTCAGGGACCGCACTTACATCTCTTATGTCTCCTGCATTGGCGGGTAGGTTCTTTACCACTAGCATCACCTGGGAATCCCTAATATTTCTCAGTTAGGTACAAAATGATGTTGATGAAGATGGTAATGGGAATACACAAAACTAAAACTCTGATTTCAAAAAGTACTGAAAGAGATGTGAGTCTCAGGACAGCTGCTCACAAAAACTGACAGTATCATTCTTAGCACTGGGAAAGAGTTTAGCCTCCCTGTCTACCTCTGGTATTCCATTCCCTTCCAGGATGTAGGCCTGGGATTTGCAAATATGGCCCATCAGCCAAATCCAGTCCACCACCTGTTTTTGAGATAAAGTTTTATTGGGATAAAGCACATCCTTTCATTTGCATATTATCCATGGTTGCTTTCCTGCTATAAGCTCAGAATTGAACAGTTACAGTAGGTGCCATAGGGCCCACAAAGCCTAAAATATTTATTTGGCCCTTTACAGAAAAAGTTTGCTGACTCCAGGTGCAGGATGATGAAGGAAAAAAAGCAGTTATCTTTAAATGTACACCAACAAGTAATATTGAAGCAGCACTTTACAGTTTATAAAGTCTGACAGCACTATTTTGCAACTTAACAGATGAGACAGTGCAGACTTTTCTGTGGTCATCCAGCCATTATGTGGTGTGGGTAGGACTTGGTTTCTGCCCTCCTGGCAGCCTGGAGGGAAGCGGTCCATGGAGGTGGCTCTCAGGCTGAAGCGATGCCGTGCATCTCCTTCATCTGCCCAGAAGTGCTTGCTGCTGAAAGATGGTTGAGGAAGCAAAATTCTTCACATTCTGTTCCCTCTTTATCTGACCTTGACCTGGTTGACTTTAACCTTGTTCCAATTCTATGTCCCTCTTCTCATAATCAGAATGGGGTAAAAGTTAAAGTATTAGTCGCTTAGTTGTGTCCAACACTTTGCAACCCCATGGATCATAGCCCTCCAGGCTCCTCTGTCCAGAATGGTACCAATAAAAATGGAGAGGAAAGTGCTTTGCAGTCAAACAAAGCTAAGCTTTATTGCGTCAACTCTTGCTTATCCACACTGAAGGAATGTGTCTGCCCTGAAATTGGCACTTGGGGTGCTGATATTCTGATACAGCCAGGAACAGCAGTCTTGGTGGAATATGCTATCTTTTGTAAAGTTTACTTTTTGAAATGGCAGATACCTCTCAATTATTTTTTTCTTTTCCTTGGTTTATGGTCAAAATTATATTTTCTCCCACGAGCTTGTTCTGTCTACTAGCAAGGTGGACCACAGGTGCTGGGAATGGGGGGCAGGAAGGCTGGGATCTTGCCTTTGAGATCTATGGATCTAAAATAAATTCTTTGCAGAGACCAAAGATTTTCTTAATCTTATATTTTCTTGGAAAGGAGATAAGGATAAAACAAGAGAGATGAAAGTAAAAAAATTCCAAGTCAAACCTTTCCTGAAGATTCTGAGTCAAAGATAAGGATTTTTTTGCGGGGGGTGGGGGGCTTGGATTTTTTTTTTAATTGGAGGATAATTGCTTTATAGTATTGTGTTGGTTTCTGCCATACAACAAGATGAATCAGCCATAAGTATACATATGTCCCCTCCCTCTTGAGCCTCTCTCCTACCCCTTACCCCATCCCACCCCTGTAGATTATTACGGAGCACCAGGTTGAACTCCCTGTGTTATACGTCTCATGAGCTATCTATTTTACTTATGGTAATGTATATTTCAGTGCTACTCTCTCAATTTGCCCCACCTTCTCCTTCCCTGATGTGTCCAGAAGTCTGTTCTCTGTGTTCCAGAACCCTGCTAATAGCTTCATCAATACCATTTGTCTAGATTCCATATATGTTTTATTATATGATATTTGTTTTTCCTCTTTCTGACTTACTGCACTCTGTGTAACAGGCTCTAGGTTCATTCACCTCAGTAAGATTGACTCAGATTCATCCCTTTTTATGGCTGAGTAATATTCCGTTGTATATATGTCCTGCAGCTTCTTTATCCATTCAACTGTCAACAGACATCTAGGTGGCTTCCATGTCCTAGCTCTTGTAAATAGCACTGTGATGAACATTGGGGTATGTGTGCCTTTTCCAATTATGATTTTCTCAGGTATATGCCCTGTAGTGGGATTGCTGGATTATATGGTAGTTTTATTCCTAGTTTTTAAAAAGAAATCTCCGTACAGTTCTCCATAGTGGGTGCATCAATTTACATTCCCACCAACTGTAAAAGATGGTGCCCTTTTTTGCACATCCTCTCCAGCATTTATTGGTTATAGATTTTTTGGTGATGGCCATTCTGACTGATATGAGGTGATACCTCATTGTAGTTTTGATTTGTATTTCTCTAATAATGAAATTAGATGGGGAAACAGTGGAAACAGTGTCAGACTTTATTTTGGGGGGCTCCAAAATCACTACAGATGGTGACTGCCGCCATGAAATTAAAAGACGCTTACTCCTTGGAAGGAAAGTTGTGACCAACCTAGATAACATATTAAAAAGCAGAGACATTACTTTGCCGACCAAAGTCCGTCTAGTCAAGGCTGTGGTTTTTCCAGTAGTCACGTATGGATGTGAGAGTTGGACTGTGAAGAAAGCTGAGTGCCGAAAAATTGATGCTTTTGAACTGTGGTGTTGGAGAAGACTCTTGAGAGTTCCTTGGACTTCAAGGAGATCCAACCAGTCCATTTTAAAGGATATCAGTCCTGGGTGTTCATTGGAAAGACTGATGCTAAAGCTGAAACTCCAATACTTTGGCCACCTCATGTGAAGAATTGACCATTGGAAAAGACTCTGATGCTGGGAGGGATTCGGGGCAGGAGGAGAAAGGGATGACTGAGGATGAGATGGTTGAATGGCATCACCAACTCGATGGACATGAGTTTGAGTGAACTCTGGGAGTTGGTGATGGACAGAGAGGCCTGGTGTGCTGTGATTCATGGGGTCGCAAAGAGTAGGACATGACTGAGCAACTGAACTGAACTGAATAATGAAAGATGCTGAACTTTTTTTATGTGTTTGTTGACCATCTGTATTCTTTGGAGAAATGTCTATAAGGTCTTCTGCCAATTTTTTGATTGAGTTGTTTGTTTTCTGATATTGAAAAGATAAGAATTTAAACAATTGATCTAATTCAGCCTTTCTGCTCAACAATGTTTATTTGGAGTGTCCTCTCTGGCAGGCACCACTAGGAGCTAAAAGAGTATCACATTGACTAAGATTCGGATATTCTTCAGGAAATGGTTAGAGAAGTGCACCCACACGTATGTGTCTATACAGTAAGCCTCCTACACAGGAACCTTTAGGTTCGTGAACTTTCAAAGGTGCAAGCGTGCATTCTCATGTCTAATCATGTACGAGTTCACATTTCTGATTTACATTGTCACGTGTGTGTGTTCTCTACCAGTGGTAATGCTCCTGTGTACTTTACCATGCAGTTGTGTATAGACTATAGCAGTACAGCATCTTTATTTCAGGCCCAGCATGTCCAAAAGCAAACAGAAAAGACACATTGGTGTAGTCGGTACTACTAAGAAGAGCCAGTACTTTCCAAGATACTGTACTACAAAATCAAAAACGTTTATTTTTCATGTGTTCATTTGTTTTTTATACATTATTTGTATATTGCAGTACAGTACTATGTAGCCAATTGTGTTCGTTGGGTACCTAGGCTAACTTTGTTGGACCTGTGGACAAATTGGACTTATGGACATGCTCTTGGAATGGAACTCATTTGTATGTAGGGGACTTACTGTAATTAAGGCAAAGGGAGCAGAGATAAAATCTCCACATGCTCAAGAAACATTGTCTTCCTTATTGAGTAGTCACAGATGATACTGGGGAGGAAGTGGTGTTTGGTGAGACTTAAAGAGTATGTCAGTTTTAGACATTTGGAAAAGTTAGGTGTTGGGCGTGCTAGGAAGAAACAAAGGGAGCAAAGTCATAGAACAAAGTATAGGATTTGTGCGCGATCAGAAAGTCTTTCATCCTGTTTGGGGCATATGGTTATGTGGGTGTCCAGGAAGGTGTGCCAGGCAGAATAGGTCAGAGCCAGAATCTAAAGGGAGTTACAGATTGGAAAGTTTGGTCTCTATTCTATAGATGATGAGAACCATCACATATTTTTCTGCAGGAGAATTACATGGTCATACCTGTGATTTATTGAAAAAGAGTAACAGATGTTTGAAAAGAACTTGCATGGAAGGTCGTCAGTTAGCAGCTGGAGCAATGATCCAGGCAAGGTGAATAACATAACTCCTTTGTCTTGTGCTATATTTGCAGGAATGCTCCTCTACAACCTGGCTGTCATAGGTTACAGCATTGGCTGAGGGCTTTCCAAAGGCATTTATTTTAATGGCATGCCAGTGGCATTTACTCATAAAACCAAAAAGCCATTGGGGCCAGAAATAGGGGTTTTGGTTACTTCCCCAGACAGGATGCAGTTGGGGTGATTATACATGTGATTCATCGAGGTCGGGAAACAAGTCCTCCACAAACAAACACCCCTCCCCTCCAAACTCAGTGACTCATGGCTTCTTCACTCTGGAAAGCTCTGGAGTCCAGGCAGAATGTGAGGTATGATGTTAAATCATAAATCCTTGGTGTTCATTGTTACAAGAGAAACATTTTTATTCATTCTTTTTGCTCATTGAAGCAATAAATACTGAGTGAACTCTTACTGTTTTAGACACAAAGACATGGAGTTATAAAACATAGTTCCTGCCATAACATATTTTCCAGTTTAGCTAGGAAAACAGGTGTAACATGTGTGTTATCGTAAAGGGATACAAACAGTACAAAAAGGTCAGAGGAAAGACCCACAATGCTCTGGGAAAGGAGGAGCAGCATTGGGATTGGGTCCTGCCCTGTTCATCATTCATTCAGCAAATGAATTATCGAGGACTTACCGTATGCCAGTATTCTTGCCTGGAGAATCCCAGGGGCAGAGGAAGCCTGGCAGGCTGCAGTCCATGGAGTCACGAAGTATCGGATACAACTGAGTGACACACACATATGCCAAGCATCGTTCTGAGCATGAGATTTCATGCTTTTGCAGTGCTTACTTTCCAGCAAGACAACTCAGATGTTAAATAGAGCTGGGAGCCAAACACATTTCTCTCCTCAGGGAATTTACTTATAGAGGAACGTTATGGGCTTCCCTGGTGGCTCAGTGGTAGAGAATTCGCCTGCCAGTGCAGGAGATGCAGCAGACACGGGTTCGATCCGTAGGCTGGGAAGATCCCCTGGAGAAGCAAAAGGCAACCCACGCTAGTATTTGTGCCTGGGAAATGCCATGGACAGAGGAGCCTGGCGGGCTACAGTCCATGGGGCCCAAAAGAGTCGGACATGACAACTAAACAACAACAGCAGCAGCAAAAGCAACATTACAGGGCCAGGGGGAGCGTGCACTGCATTGAGAGAAAGAACATAGTGCAAAAGAAGCATGGATCTTACCCTACTAGTAAAGAGCAGAGAGAGCATGCTCAGGTTTAGGAGTACCCAGTGACAAGAGGGCTTATTTATAGATCTGAAACGGGATGTGCAAGTCGCCCTGGTACTCTTTGGCTGGAGTTAACAGAAAATGGAGACTCTTCTCACATGGAGACTCGTGCTATTGAGTCCCCAGACTTTCTGATTTTGCGGTGCCTATTGGCAACTGGGGTCACTGTTTTCAGGGATCCGAGTTCTGTGGTTTGAACTCACAGATGATTTTTCTGTACCTCTGTCTGACTGTCCTGCAGTAGCCCAGTGCCATGAACATTAAAACTGAAGACACTGGCTGCCTCCTTGCTTAAATATCCAGGTCAAATTCTGTCACAGCCAACTCTGGCTTGGAGGTCACGCTGATTCTCATTTTATCAGGTTGTCTAAAATAACCCGGCCATGAGGTGGTTATTGTTATGGTACTCATTGGAATGGGATTTGACCTATATAAGGGAAAGAACTAGGACAGAAATAGCTCTTCAGCCCATCACAGACCTGGAGAAATCCAGTATAAGCAGCTGCAGAATCACAGGGTTGGAAGGGACTCAAGGTGACTTAGGTGTTATTGGCATCTGCCTCCAGGCAGATATATGCCTGTCTGGAAATTTAATATAAATTCTAGAAGTCATTATTTTAGCAATACATAAGAATCTGCCCATCCTGAATAGTATAGTTCCCTTCAGGGCAGTGATACTGCCTAGCCTCAGGCAAAATATCTTTGAAACTCCTAGTCTACACTAGACCTCAGAACCTATAGCATATTCTTTTGAATATACTTAGAAGGAGGAAATGGTTGTCTTTGGAGGCTATTTCGCATTTTCTACAAACCAAGTGCTGTATCCAGTTGGTCCAGCAGAATGATACCATTTTTGATTGAAAATGAATTTCAATGCAGCTGTGAAATGATGTGGTGACATTTTTGTTTGGCTCATAACTAGTTCAAAGGAAATTTACCAGCACTTGCAAAAGTAACAAGTACCTTTTCTCCCAGATGGCTAATTTGTGGGTCTGTGAGCTCTGGTTAGCTGTACAATTCCTCATTCTACTTGGTGAACTGCTTGAGGTCAAGGAATGCACCTTGTCTCAAAATACCCATCTACCGCAAGGGCAGGTGCATGCCAGGGGCTATTTATATAATTAAACAAAATTTATATTTATAGAATTAATTATATCCTATAATTAGAATTAATTATATTAGAATTATTTATATATTATATTTAACTTATACATATAGAATTTAACAATAATGGCATCAGTTTACAGTCGTGTCATGAACTCTTTGTTTTGATATTTTCACCAAATATGAACCCTGTGATCACTTCTTACCTTGAGGCTAATTGCCCAGCATGTGGGAACAAGGCAGCAGTCTGTGTGGATGTGACATGCTTTGGGAGAGAATTCAGCTTCTGCGTTGAGCTGGATGGCTGACTTTGGGAAAAGTGCGCAAGCCTGTGTCCCCATCTTTAAATAAAGAGGTTTAACTCGATGCTGGGAAAAGGCCCATCTGAGAAATAAAATGTCAAGGAGCTACTTGGCCCCTAACTCTGTGCATGTTGTGGGCTATTTCGTAAGGTCTTAGCGTCGATCCAGATTCTTGTGTTTGCAGGTGACAGAAACCCAGCTCGTCTGAGTTGAGGTAGAAAGACAAACCTCAGCCAAGGCAAGGGTCTATCAAACTCCAGAAATAACCTGAGTCAGGGATTCAAACCCTTTCCAGACACCCTTCCTCCACCTTGTCCTTGACTTCTCTCTCCAGTCAACTCTGTTCTCTCAAATCTGCTTCCTTGGTGAGCCTGAAGAAATTTGCAAAATCTCTGGGAAGTCCTCTGGGCCAGGCGAACAAGCTAATGTGCCTGGCAGCTGCTAGTCCAACCACGAGGTTGGCTGGAGAGAGGGGCAGCTCCCCCAGAGAAGGGGCTGCTGCACAGCCCCAAACTGCAGCCCCTGGAAAGCCGGCCATCCTGTTTGTCATCCATGTTCCTCTCAGCTCCACACGTATTGGCTGGGCCCCTTCTGCTCTTCTTGAAGCTTCTGCCCAGCTTCATTGTCTCTGAGGCTAACTGTCTGGGTAGCAACATTCCTCCCTATCTCTGTTCGCAGAGCGCCTTGAACCCATCTATACCTCGAAAGGACGACTCCTCATGTTGCCTGCTGGGGTCTGTTGATAGGTTTCTCTTCCCCATGAGACTGGGAGCTCCTCAAAGGCCCCAGCTGCCTTGATTGGCTTTGTGTTACTTTAATTATTAGATTATTTATTTATTAGTGATTGACAGCCTACTGTGTATTAGGTTTTGAAAGGTCAAAAGAGAAGGAACCCAAGATCACTATTCTCAACATGACCAAGGTCAAGTGAGAAACGTATGATAAACAGGCACTTGGAGTATAGTGAGGTGGTGTGAGTCCTCACGGATGTCCACACTGCTCTGTAGGAGCACAGGGCACACACGGGAGGCTCCTTCCTAAGCGAGGATGCGGGTGGAGAAGGCCAGGGAGAGTTTCCGAGAGGTAGAAAGGGCCTATCCCGGGTCTGTGCTGGGTCCTGTTGCATAGGATTGAATGTGGTTGTACAGTTTAGAGGGAGGGGACATTCTTCAGGGATCCCTGAAAGTACAGTGTAGTCACAGGCTTATGTTTGAGTGGGACAGATAAGGCAGACATACAAATTATTAAAAAATTGGACAGTTTCCAATGAAGTACTAATTTTAGTTTTGCACAAGGAGTATAGAAAAAAAATGAGATTATCATGGACTTATAAAAGTCATCATTCAGGACTCCTGGGTCTGGAAGATCCCCTGGAGAAGGACTCCTGGGCCTCCCTGGTGGCTCAGACAGTAAAGAATCTGCCTGGAATGTGGGAGATCTGGGTTTAATCCTTGGTTGGGAAGATCCCCTAGAGGAAGGCATGGCAACCCACTCCAATATTCTTGCCTGGAGAATCCCTATGGACAGAGAAGCCTGGCAGGCTACAGTCCATGGGGTCACAAAGAGTCGGACATGACTGAGCAACTAACACTTTCACTTTCAGGACACATGGGCACTGCGTCACTTCATGGGGAGTTGACAGTGCTAAATCTGAAATCAGAGAGGCTGGGTTTCAGTCTCACTCTGCCAGCTATGAATTTGGTGGTAATACCTCAAATCTCTAATTTCTATATCACAAAGTGAAAATGCTAAGATTCATCTCTCAGAGTTGTACTGAGGATAAAACAAGACACACAAATGAAAGTACTTCATAAACCATAAAGCACAGTACAAACTTGCTATTCTTTAAATCTGTTTTTTGTTACAATAGAGTTCTTAATTGACAAGAATATTTGGAAATATGAAAAATGAATAAATACACTTCCATGGAAAGATACAATATTCACATTGAGAGTTATGTTAATTTTACTTGCTGGCTAAACATTGTGGTTAATGCCATTGCAAATGAATCACATGTTAATGAGTTGAGTGACATTTCATACGTTTCTAACTCTGAGGATAGGGCAGTCTGACTCAGCTGGCCATGTGATAGAGGAGGCATTAAGCCATTTGGATGTAGTGATTGTAAAGTGTTCTCTCTACCAAGTGAGCCATATTCCTATAGACAGAAGGTTTACTAGGGACCCCTTCTAACTGTATTTCTAAGAGATGAAACCTTCCCTTCGGTGCCTCTGTTTCTTCCTCTTTCAATCGTCATAAATAATGATGGCATATTAAGAAGTTACACTCATCTGGAAGATCTGCAAGAGTGTGATCCGTTATATTCTGGGTGAATCTATCTTAGGGTCTGAAGGCAGGGAAGTACAGCCAGTAGGTACAGAACAGATTCCACTAAAGGAATATGCACTTGGAGTCTTTGAATATATATGTCAGAGACTGGGATGAAACACTAAATTTTAGTTGTCCAGCAGTTTAGGCATAACTCTCTCTCTCTCGGAGTCGCTTAGTTGTGTCCGAATCTTTGCGCCTCCATGGACTGTGGCCCACCCGGCTCCTCTGTCCATGGGATTCTCTAGGCAAGAACACTGGAGTGGTTTGCCATTTCCTTTTCCAGGGGATCTTCCTGACCCAGTGATCGAACCAGGGTCTCCTGCATTGCAGGCAGATTCTTTACCAGATCTTTCGCTCCATGTGCTCCTTCAGTTTTCCAGAGCTCTTAGTCACCACAGCATGGAAAGAAACCCCTGCCTTGTGTCCCAAGTTCACCACCAAGGCCAACCCTGATCTGATGATTGTAGGAGAGAGTAATTCTAATGCTCCTTCATGTTGCTGTGAGGGTGGCCCTGAAAATCATGGAATGAGGCATTAGAGACTGTCACTTCAGTGATGAACCCAGAGACCATGAAAGTAAAGGCTCATCACTCCCAGGCATAAGGTCAAAGCCATGGCCAATGGGTAGTTTTCTTTCTCCATCTTCTACTCAGTTAACCTCACCTTTCTAAAACGGACTTTCCTGGTGGTTCGGATGTAAAGCATCTGCCTACAATGTGGGAGAGCCAGGTTCAATCTCTGGATTGGGAAGATCCTCTGGAGAAGGAAATGGCAACACACTCAGTACTCTTGCCTGGAAAATCCCATGGACGGAGGAGCGTGGTAGGCTACAGTCCATAGGGCTGCAAAGAGTTGGACACGACTGAGCGACTTCACTTTCTTTCTTTCTAAAACTACATAAGGAAAGAGTACATGGCGCCTTTTTGGAATACTAGACCTATGAGATAGGATTACAAGTTCCACAAATTAAAAGGGCATTCTAAGGTTAAATAAGTTTGAGAAATTCTGAGTATGTCCCCAGTGAAGATACAGAATATATATGCCTGTATCTAAGGCTGCAACAAAATACTGAACTCAGCTTTCCCAAAGTTATTTGACTGTAGAACTGTTTTATTTAGTAATATTCATTAGCATCTTGTATACTTCTTGTTCCTCCTTAGTACAATTTGGAAAATGCTATTCTCAGAGAAGCTTCAGTGAATCTTCCAGTTAAAGGCTGAAGTCTATGTCTTAGATTGGAGAAAAGTTGAATAGAGCTTAGATACAATTTTGTCAATAGGGAATACTTGCTACCATTCCAAAGATTCTTTTCAACAGCGGTTTGCAGGGAGGGGAGCTGAAACCAGCAATTGGCATTCTAGTCCCTTCATCCAGTAAAACTTATTTCCAAGATTAATTCAGAAAAAATTTTTTTCTTTTTTGTTAGACTGGATAGATCTCATGGAAGATCCCTTGAAAGTATTGAAATTAACTTTCTTCCCTCCCCTCTGCCCTTACTGTTTTTTTTTTTTTGTAGAGAATATGAATGGGTTTGATTTATAACTATTATGGTTAGTGTTTGATGGACCCCTATGGAAACCTATTTGCCAAGGGAAAGCGTAATAACTAGTAGTTTTAGTTATAATCACAGAAAAATCCTTTTCTATCCTTCAGTCTTTCCATTGTTCTGTGATCATAAGCCATATCTTTAATGAAACCTTTTTACTAAGTGCTAAGGTGTGTTTTCTCTCCATAGGCTCCCCAAAGTATCTTTTCTTTCTATCAACAAAACGAGAAGATAATGGAAATGGGATCAACTCCATTCATCATGTGCTTCATTTTATTCCTCTTCTCTGCTTTCATTGATTGACTTTCTCCTCCTACCACTGCTTTCCCTGCACGGGTTCAGAATTTATTCAGTTTATAGGATATCATTTCACCTCTGCTTTGTAACTGACCTTAGTCGATTCATATCTGTATTTTCTCTGCCAACTAGAATTTAAAGTTTATTGAAAGTAGGTACAATACGTTTCTATCTTTCACATTATCTTCAGAGTCTCATATGTAGTGCTCTGTACATCTGAACTGATTTAAAAATACTTTACGTGAGGCTGAATGTGAGTGAGGATAGCAGCTCCTCTTTTGGGCTTACAATCTCTGTGTCTAGAACATAAACGTTGGAGCCCACGTGCATGCTAAGTCGCTTTAGTCATGCCTGATTCTTTGCTACCCTATGTACTATGGCCCGCCAGGCTCCTCTGTCCATTGGATTTTTCAAGCAAGAATACTGGAGTGGGTTGCTGTTTCCTTCTCCAGGGGATCTTCCTGGCCCAGGGATTGAACCCACGTCTCCTGCATTGGCAGGCAGATTCTTTACTACTGAGTCACTTGGGAAGTCCCTTTTCTCTCTTAAATGGCACCAAAGTCTTCTGAAGAAAGGGCTTTTTTTATGAGGGTGGATAGAGATCATGAACATCTGGATTAAAAAGAATTTACATTCTGAAAGTGTGGTGAGTTGGAGATATTTTTTATTGAACATAGCCATTTTGTGATTTGATTTCCCCAGGATATGAATCAGAGAGAAAAAACTGAAGTCTTGTCCCAAAAAAAGACAGGGAGGACAGCAAAGGATTTTTCACTGGTAAGGCAGTTTATACACTTGTCCTTTTTGTAGTGAGTCACGGTCTGTGATACATTTCATAGCGATGTCTATGAGTTTCCAAATCTGGAAGAAGACAGATCAGCCATATAAGGGAGATGGAGAAAACAGACTTTTAATCCACCTAGTTACCATTCACAGAGCTTTAGAAGTGGAACTCCAAAAAAAAAAAAAAAAAAGGCTATTCCAGCACCCCACTTTTAGTCACATCTTTAAACCCATTGAGAAAGAATTAGCTAATCACTTCCAAAATATCTTAAGCAGAGCAGCAAAGGAATTCAATAGCTAGCTCCAGGGTTCCAGAAAAGTTCTCTCTTCCTAATCTCTTCTCCAAAACCTCCCCTCTTTTTTTCCTCCCCTCTTTTTTTGCTATAATTTGAAGCTAACTCTTCTTTTTTATCTTTCATATTGTCTAGCCAAAGTTCATCTTAAAATGACACTGTAAACTTTTTTGAAGGTAATTATCACTTAACCCCTTAGTGTTTTTATTTTTCTGTTTAAGCAATCTCAACTCATTTAAAAAATTGCTTACATCTAATTTTTTCCCTCCTTTGTGTCATTTTGAGTTACTGTTCTAAGGGTGTTCCTCAGATATTCTAATACTAGAATTAAAAATGCCAACACTTTGTTACATCTGCTTGGGTACCCCCAGGACCTAATGCCACTCAGAGTACATCACAACTGCTTGAATAAATATTGAATGAATGCATAAATATGGCCTCATATTTGTGTAGCTTCTAATATTATATGGAAACCTTTAAGTTCCTCAAAAATTATCTGAGGTTCTCTTATTTTTATTCCCCATCCTCCACACACACACAAAAAATCTTCCTTTTAGTTATAAAGCCAGTCAGAGGTAAAATGGAGACCTGAACTTAGGTCTCCAAGTCTCTGTCACGTGAGTTTCTTGAGCTGACCTGAACATTTTCTAAAGCAGGGCTGGTAGTGTTTTGAAAAATATAGACCCCCCCGGCTCAACCTTATTCTCAGATAATGAAGCACGTAATGGAAGGAGAATATACCACTTCTAACATGTCTTTGTTTGAAGGTGTATCTGAGCGTCATGTTATTTTTTCATTGTAAAATGTGCTTTCTTCATAGATAGCTTTCCATCTTCTCTGACCAGAACTTCAATTCCCACTGCCTTTCTGCAAGCTTATCATTTTTTTTTTCCAACATAGTATGTCCCTATTTTGTTCTGGGCCTGAACTATTAATGGGACAGGACAGGGCACTTTTAAACCCTTCATCAAAATGTACATGGTGCCTTGGTTGAATGGTGTGTGGTTGCTTGAGGGTGTTGGGACACCTCATGATTCAGTCCCTTGCTGGTCCAAGATTTCTCTAGTGTTGACGTAAACCATCTTTACCATTCCATTCACTTTGCTAGAACATTCAAAGTGAAAGTCGCTCAGCCGTGTCCGACTCTTTGCAACCCCATTGACTATACAGTGCATGGAATTCTCCAGGCCAGAATACTGGAGTGGGTAGCCATTCCCTTCTCTAGGGGATCTTCCCAACCCAAGGATTGAACCCAGGTCTCCCACACTGTAGGCGGATTCTTTATCAGCTGAGCCACCAGGAAGCCCAGAACTTACAAAGGTGGGTATTAAATGATCAGAGAGACAGGGTTTCTTGAATTGAACTCTTTAATGGCGGGGACTATGTCAGAAATTTTTATATTGCCGTCCCCTTGTCCATGGTCTGGCACAGAGCAGGTACTTTACGTGTATTTCTTATATTTAGTTGGCATCCATAAGAAAATCCAGGCATCTAAGACTTGGTCTTGACTGTCCATAACGGTGTGCCCTTGGGTAGGTCACTGAGCTTTGTTATATCATCCAGAAAAATGGGATATGTATCTACTTTTAAAGAAATAATGAGAATGTGAGAGTTACAGGAACTTGGACTTTACAGAATATTGGTTTTGGATTTCACAGACCAGGCTGGGTTCTATTCTTTAAATAAATACTTTACAAACTGATGGTCTCTGTGTCATAATCCTCTATCAAGCAAATGATCAAAGCAAAAGGACTGTTGGTGACCTACTTGTGGATTAATATTTGTAATTAGTATGTCATTTTTGACAAATTTCTCCAGCCCTCAATATCTATTTTTTCCTTTAATTCACATTCCGTTGCGGTCGTTTTATTGTTGAAATGGAATTGTCAACTTGAAGCTAATTTGAAAAATGGTTTGCTGCAATCTGGGTTCATAAATCTTAACAGGAAGAGCTAAGAGCCAAGTAGCTCAGAGCATTGTGAAATCATTAAATTAGGCTCCTGGAATATGTGAGTATTCTACTTTCTTGTTAATCTGAAGCAGAATACCCAGAAAGAGTATTTCATAAATGTTAGTGTTGGGTGCTGGATGAGCTAGGAGTGTGTTGCATTTATCAATGAAGGAAATCTGTTCTAATGTTGATTTGTTTTTTTTTTAAATACCTTTGTAAACTTGAAAGTGAACAATTATGATGTCTCTCATTTTGTTTCCTCCATGTTTCTTAAACCAAAGCTTCCTACAAATGTCTAAAGTAGACATTATAATTATCTGGATGAGTTGTTAATTCACAGGTAGTTGGGCACTGTCATCAAAGTTTCTGACAGAGTAGATTTGAGGTGGGATGTGTCTCCAGAATTTGCGATTCTGACAAGTTTCCTGGTGTTGCTAATGCTGCAGGTCCAAGGACCTCACACTGAGCTTGCTGTGTTTCCTGATCTCCCTTTTGATTGTCAAGGGTGGTATAAACAAATACTCATGCATTGCTTCTCTTTATTGAGACTGCCTTAGTAAAATGGAACTAGATAGCTATCAATGGCACAAACCCTAGGTGGACACCCATGGGTCAGAGTGTTTGAATAGAACTATGGTGAACTTATAGCCAGATTTTTTTTTTTAAGTTAAACTTCAAGTTCCTTCATGACTTTTTAGAACACACTGTTGTGGTCTTTTCCAAATTCCTTCTTGAGTCCTCTGAAAATAGATTACCTGAATCTTTAAAAGCAAAAGAGGGAAGACATGTCTCCATTTTTTCCCCAGGTTGTCATTTTTGGTTCCATACTCTCTTTCCCAGAAAAATGGACCAGGTACCTGGACAACAATTCTCTATCAAGCTATTTTAAGCTGAGCACTTATTTCCTATAGCCATGATGTTATCAATTCAGGATTTTTTTTGTTACTGGAAGCCTATTTGATCCAATGCATTTCAATTCAATGTGATACCCACTGAGTGACTACATACGCCAGCACTATTTTAAATCAGATGTTTAGGAAAAGACATGACCTAGATCTGCTCAAATTCCTGCCCTTGCAGAGACTACCTTCTAGCTGAGGCTGACAGTGAACTTAATACATAACGCAGTATATTAAGTTCCTGGTAGTAGATGGTGTGGAAGGGAGGAAAATAAAGCAGGGTAGTGAGGTTCAGGACTTCAGGGACTGGCCCCAGAGGGTTGCGTGTGTACTTGCACTTTTAAATAGAGGGGCCATGTAAGCAAAGACCTGAGACAGATAGGACTATAACCATGTATTTATCTAGGGAAGAGTGTCCTAGACAGAAAGAACAGCCTGTGTGAAGAAGGCCAAGGGGCAGGAGCATGTCTGGCATATTTAAGGAAAAGCAAAGAGGGCAGTGCGGCTGAAGTCAAATCTATGAAGGGGAAATAGTGGTAGATAGGAGAGGTGACATTGAGGTAAGTCAAGACCATATAAGGCTTGTTAGGTCACTAAAAAAGATGTTGGCTTTAATCTGAGTGAAATAAGAGTCACTGCAAAATGTTGACTTTCAAAAAAGGACCTGATCAGATGTTGTGTTTAGAACATAGTGAGTAGGACTAGGAAGGAGCTAAGAGGCCAATTACAAGGTTATGCAGTGAATAAAGCAAGAGATAATCTGGCTTGGGCCATGGGTTTATTGATCACTAGAGATGGTGAGAAGCAGTTCAGTTCTGTATGTATTTTGAAACTGAAGTTCGATAGGATTTCATGATAGATTGGCTGGAGAATGTCAAAGGAAAGGAAATCAAGGTTTTGACCTGAGAAGCTACAAAGATGAAATTGCTGTCAGTTGAGAGGTAAAAGGCTGTAGGAAGATCAAGTTTGTGGGGAATGTTGGGTTCTTGAACTGGGCATACTGAGTTTGAAATGACTATTAGATACCTGATGGGAGATCTCAAGTTGGTTGTTGCTTATCACGTGTGGGGCTTATGAGAGTATATGGCATGCGTTTGGGTTAAAGATGGGGTCACCAGTATAATGGCACTGAAAGCTGTGAGGCTGAATGAGATTGTCAAGTGAAGAAGAGATTGAGAATGTGACAATCCAAGTAGAGAAACCGGGAGTGGATGGTGTCCTAAAAAGCCAAGAGAAGGAAATGTACCAGTTAGAGGGGAGTAAAAATAGAGTTAAATGCTGCAGATAGGTCAAATGAGATGAAAACTCCAAACTTCCTGTTGAGTTCCACAACTGAAGAACTATAACAAGACATGCTTGGTGGAGCAGTGATGGTTAAAGTCTAGTCTAAGTAGCATAAGGGAGAATGGTAGAAGAAGAATTGGAATGGTGAAGAAAGACAACTTTTGAAGCTCCTGCCAAAGAAAGCAGAGAAATGGGCAGGAAGCAGGTGAGGAAAGTGGGGTCCAGCTAAGGGTGTGTTGGTGGTGCTGGTGTTTGTGTTTGTGTGGGGTTGGGAGAATCAACAATATGGTTGTGTACTGCTGGGAATGATCTGGTAAAGAGGGACAGATTAATGTTTTAGGCAAGATAGAAGGGGTTCCTTAAGCAATTTCATTGGGATGGCAAGCAGTGATAATATCTAAGATCCAGGTAGAAGATTCGGCATCCAGGAAAGCAGGTATTTTCATCAGTGGTAACAGGCATGTTTAGGGGGAGCAGTGCTGATGGGGTGGCAAGTGTGGTATTGAGACTGGGTAAAATCCCTTTTGATTGTTTCAGTTTTCTCCATAAAGGAAGAGCCAATATTATCTCATAAAATACCAAAAAGGATCCAAAAGAAAATAAAGCCCACATATATGCTTCCACACATATTTGTTCAGAAAATAAAGCAAAGCCAAATACAATATGAAAAGTATGCTATAAATGTTTCTTTTGGGGGCTTTTTCTAAATGAACTGAATTGACTGAGGTTTTCGAATAGAGACGTAATCTCTTTTCATGTAGGGACTCTTCTTCTCCTGGAGACTGCCTCTGTCTGAAGGTAGGCATTCTTTGTTGCTCTGCTAACCTTCACATTGATTTAAAATTAGGGCTATTTGTATAGAAATTTTTATTTGCCAGTTCAGTGTGCATGAATATCTGTAACAATTTTTTCAGATGGTATATGTGGGTAGGAAATTTCCGTGAGACCTCTTTCACAATGGTCTCTTGTTCTCCATATCAACAGTATAGATGATCTCTACCATCTTATCAGTGTGGTCCATTTTACATTTTGTAGATATTGGCTGCAGTTCTTTTTGTTTGTTAATTTTTATTAGAGTATATCTGCTTTACAATGTTGCATTAGTTTCTGCTGAACAGCAAAGTGAATCAGCTATATGTTTATATATATATCCCCTCTTTTTTGAAATTTCTTCCCATTTAGGTCTACTCTACCACATTGAGTAGAGTTCTCTGTGCTATATAATAGGTTCTCATTAGTTATCTATTTTATACATAGTATCAATAAATGTATATATCCCAGTTCCCTAATTGACTGTTCTTAATTAGCTGTGGTGTTTCTTCTTTTTCCAGGGGGAGGTCAGGAAGAGGATGACAAAATATTATTGTAGCCTAACATTATTAAGAACCAGTGTTTAGCAGTAGAACCATATAGGGGTCAAGTGATCAAGAAACAAGCATTTAGCTTTTATGTCCCAGGCGCTGTGTGTGCTTAGTTGCTCAGTTGTGTGCAACTCTTTGCGGCCTCCTAGGCTACAGCCTGCCAGGCTCCTCTGCCATGGGAGTTTTTCAGGCAAGAATACTGCAGTGGGTTGCCATGCCCTTCTCCAGGGTATTTTCTGACCCAGGGATTGAACCTGGGTCTACCTCATTGCGGATAGATTCTTTACCATTTGAGCTGCCAGGGAAGCCCACAGGCACTATAGGCAGCATCTAACGTATACATTTTATTTGTTCCTTATGAGAGACCTGTACCATAAGGTATAGTAACCCAATTGTGAGGATGAGCGAATTGAGGAGAAATGACTCAGTGCTATCACAGGAAAACTCCCTGTAAAATTTAAGTAAATTAAAAGACTGACCCCACCTACTAAGCTGCTCACAAAAGAGCAAAATCCACCAAGATCACAGTGTGGTTTGATTCCTAAGTTCCCAATCTTACTATATAAGTTATTGCGTAGTTCATCTAAACCCAGCTGAAATCCAGGCACCTATTGCTAGCTAGATCAGAATCAAGGAGGCAGCTTACTTTGCTCTCTCATGGTATTCAGTTGGAAGCATACATACTTCCTAACATGTATGTAAAAATGGTTCCAAAAAAAGTACTTCCCTTGGTGGTCCAGGGTTAAAACTAGGTGCTTCCCAGGGGGCCCAGGTTCTATCTGCTATCCAGGAAGTTCTGCAAGCATAGCTATGGCCAAAAAAAAAAAAAAAGAGAGAGAGAGAGAGTGGTTTACGTTCTGTTATTAATTTTTTTTTAAGTTTCTGAGTCATCTCCAACTCTTTGCCACCCCATGGACTATACAGTCCATGGAATTCTCCAGGTCAGAATACTAGAGTAGGTAGCCTATCCCTTCTCCAGCAGATCTTTTTGACACAGAAATAGAACCAGGGTCTCCTGCATTGCAGGTGGATGCTTTACCAACTGAGCCATCAGAGAAATTAAAATTATTAAATAGTTAAAGACAAAAGGAAAATCTCACCTTCTGTCCCCTGAGGGAAAAAGCTCCTCCCATTCCTGAAAGATTGAACATGGCTGCGTTTCATACTCAAACTAGTATCGGTCTGGCTGATGAAAAAGAGAACATTCCCTTTCTCTTCCAAGAGGAATACTGAAATTGAAAGAATGAGAAACCCCAAAAGAATATCCAACTAAGTTTAAATTTTTTTCTATTCAGAACAAAAGAAAATCTGGTAAAACAATAAATTCCTTTGTTCAAGAGGAACCAAATGGTGGTATCTTGGTTTTAACAACAAAGGAGAATTCTTCATGGTAATCGTTGATTAACACTGAGCAGCTCTATTTGTTAAGGAAGGAGGAATAGTTTTGCTGGCAGAGTAACTTACAAAATTATGTTCATGATATTATGTAAATTCAGTAAATTTATTCAATAATGAATATGTGAAATACAATATTTTACATCTGAAAGTGAAAAGTGAAAGTGTTAGTCACTCAGCTGTGTCCAGCTCTTTGTGATGCTGTGGACTGTAGCCCACCAGGCTCCTCTGTCCATGGAATTTTCCAGGCAAGAATACTGGAGTGGGTTTCCATATCCTTCTCCAGGGGATCTTCCTGACCCAGGAATCCAACCTGGGTCTCCTGCATTACAGGCAGATTCTTTACCATCTGAGCCACCAGAGTTTAATCCAAAACAAAAAAGTAATCAACACCAACATTTTGTGGGGTTGGGGGGAAGTTAGTAAGGAAATGTCAAATCTCTAGCTATTAAAGCTTCTAATTTTTTTTTGTTTATTCTTAAGATATGAAATTATAAACTCTCTACTTAGTCTATACTGGGGCACCTGAAATAGGAAAAATGGTACCAGGACATCAAAATGTTTTTGTTTTATTTTCCTTTCTATAACTTGGTGGGGGATGAGAAGTTCTCATTTGAGAAGGGATAGGAAGACTTCTGGGTTTTCATTAGGAGTTTAATATGAGAATACCTATGTGAAAATATATGCAGGATGCTTATTTTTCAATGGGCAAAACTAAATCACTTGTCCTTGTCCACAAAGATCATGTTAGAGAAACTTAAACTAGTTTTTGCACGGAAGTTAGTGGCTAAGAGGATATGCAAAGATAGAAGTTAATTACTAAGAGGAATCATGATTTTCTTTTTCCCCAAAAAACTTAAAATTCTGTTTAGCCTCCAAATTGGATAACCTAGGTACCCTTCTACCTTGGTACATCATTTTATAATGGAGGCAGGATTCAGCAGGGATGAGTCTCACAGGTGCAGAGGATCCTGGGAAAGTCTTTCCTCTTCCCATCTCAAGACTTATTTATATAGTGTATATATTTTATATTACAAATGAAACTTGATTTCACTTTTTTGACAATTTCTCATTGCCTAGTGGCCAGCTCACTTGTTCCTTTTGGCTATTGCAGAAGGGCTGAAATCCCTCGAGAGAAGGAGAAAAAAAGGGAAAAGGGCAGAGACTCAAGCCAGTTTTTTCCAGCTTTAGTCCACTTCATTTTAGGAGTCCATGACTCATCCCTGAATTCTCCCCACCCCCAAGCACCTTCCTTCAAATCATAGCCCCCCACATGTATTGTTGGACATTTTCTTTAGTGGTGCCATCTTGTTCTGAGATTACAGGGAATGCCGATTTTATTAGAGTTTTTTCAACAAAATTGTTTAATTGTTGGTGCCCCTTGGCAAGTGCTATGTCATTCTCAGCACTTCACAGCATTCTACCAACACCTCATCCTTCTAACTTTCCTTTTTTCTTTTTTTTGAATTCTTCCTTTTGTTTGGTTTAGAACAAGTCTTCCCTTTATTTCCCCTACAGACTTGTCTTTGGAAAAGACTCAGAAGAACCCGTTAACTTGGCTTCCTCACTTCTGCTCATCATGTGAGTACAATTTATATTTCTAACTATTATGCAAGTGTCATCGAACAGCGTTTTCCCCAGGTTTCTATGGAAGAACTGCTTGCTTGATCTTTGCGATGTTGGCACTCTTTTAGAATTAACCACGGAAAAACTTGATGACACTTCTGAGCTTCTTGTAAAATTTATCTTCAGGGTAATTTTATGGTGTGTGTTTCCCCCCTTGAAAGTTTTAAAGAGCTGGAGTTCTGTCTCTTTGCAGTGCATTCTAGCAGCTGTGTCTCATTTGCTTTGCAAGGGCATTGGAAGAAATTGCTATTTTGGAAGCTCCTTAACATATGGGAGAATTGTACAAAGCACTTTACAGTTTGCATAGTGCTTGCCCATTGTTTTACCCAGTCATTTCTCATAGAAGCCCAGGACATATTATTTACATTTCCAGAAAGAGAAATAGAGGTCCTGAATAAATAGCAGGAGCTTGGCAGGACAATTTATCTTACTGTGGAATTAATCAATAGATTAAATCTCTTCCTTCAGATCCTTTAATAACTATGATCAGAAAGCCTCATGTTTTAGACCAATGTACTCACTATATATCTGAGGAATATGTGGTCCAGCTAGTTTTAGGTCTACTCTAACAAAGAGCTGTCTTATTGATTGGACATTGGGAGCTGTGCTGTTTAATGCTTTTATTAAATGTGATATAGTGGATGCTAAAATTACTTGTTCCAGGGTCACACTGCGTAGGTTTAAATACAAGCTCCACCCTTTATCAGCTGTGTGATACTGGATGAATCACCTGATCTTTCTCAGCCTCATTTTTCTTATCTATAAAGTGGGAATATTAGTTGCTCCTTCTTGGGATTATTGTGAGGCTGGATTGATTTAACTCATGTAAAGCTCTAGGCATCGCACCTAGCACACAGTCAGCCGTCAGTCAGTATTTGCTATTACAGTGTTACAATTCAAAAACAAGCTACCTGGTCATTTTTTTTAAGAATCCTTTAAGTTGATTTGTTTCATGAAATTACACATTATGACCCAGTTAGGACCAGAGATAGTTGGGGATCTCAAGAGGTAGTTGGTGGGACACACACTGCTATATACTATAGTTAGATATTATACAAATATTTCCTCCCCTCTTAACTTCTTAAGGTCATCATAATTTCTCAGTCTCTTTAAAACACAAAGCTATTATTATTTCTCCCAAATAATATGGGATTTTGACAAAAGACCCTGTTTGCTAGCACCCACTATTTCATCCTAGCACTTTTGGAATGGTAAGTAAAGTAAGTAAAGTCACTCAGTCGTGTCCGACTCTTTGTGACCCCATAGACTGCAGCCCACCAGGCTCCTCAGTCCATGAGATTCTCCAAGCAAGAATACTGGAGTGGGTTGCCATTTCCTTCTCCAGGGGATCTCCCCGACCCAGGGATTGAACCTGGGTCTCCCACATTGAAGGCAGACGCTTTAACCTCTGAGCCACCAGGGAAGTCCATGGTAGCACACAAAAAAGATGAAAGATGACACTGGTTTTCTTACAGTTCCAGGTGGAAGTAAGGTATAGTGGAAATAGCAGGATTTGCCTAGTTGTAATGTTCTCTTGTTGGAATACAGAGACTGAGTCCCACATCTGCTTCTAGTTTGCTGGGCAAACTGGACAGAGCGCTCTGCTTCTCTGTGCCTCAGGCTCTGCAATTTGAAGAGGGGTTATAACATCCACAGGATGATCTACCCATTTCCCGCTTGCTGGGACCTTCCCATGGCAAGCGCCACGCCTCAGGAACTTCCTCAGCCCCAAGGAGACTGGGATGGTTGGTCACCCTGAACATCTTAGGGGGCTCACAATAAGGGCAGTGGGCATAAATGTGCTTTATCATTTCATGGACTAAGGAGTATAGGCAATCCAGTTCTTAACACCTAAGTTCCCCAAATAGTGCTAGGGGTTGTTGGAAGAAAAAAAATTGGTAATACAGTGTATCATTTCTTAAGTAAGAATATACTTTAATTCTTGGTACATTTTTTAACAAACTGCTTAGAAATATGTAATGTGACTGGCAAGTTCCACTAACGGATATGCCATTTTACATCATTCTTACATGTTTAAATATATGTAATTGAGAGTATACAAAGGCATATTCATACAGAACAGTTAGGACAATTTCAAGTAATGACAAAAATAATTTGCATTGGAAAGACCTCCTTTGAAACACTTTTACTGCCTGAAAAGTTCTGTTTTGCACCCAAGGCATATTTTTGAGAGGATTACCATTTATAATAAATGGATTAGTGATTTGTCTTCAAAGGAAAACAAGATAGCTGGGGAAGATGACATAACTGACCATCTATTTGCTATCCAAAAAGGAAATAAGACAACAAAGGATGATAGTCCATTAACTGAGGCAGCATCAGTGTTCAAAAGATGTGCAAAAATATTAAGCAAAGTGCACACTCAGGAATTAGAGTAGTTTCCCTAAATGATTCAAATGATTCATTTAGATTTCTTTGAGTGGAACTTCAAAATGTACAAGTATGCATTTGCTTGGTAATTCAAACACTTTTACTTGTGTTTGACCTGGAGGCATCCAACCAGAATTTAAGCCAATGTAAGATCTATAGTGAGGCTTCTTGTAGACATGAATAGCAAGATAAATAATACAATAATATGTATTAGTAAAAGCATAAAAACAAGTTCAGTCAAACTCAATTGCTTACATTAAGAGAAAAAAGTAATATTTATCTTAGAAGTTAGACTTTTAAAACATAATGGCTTGTTTTCTGCTTGGCTTTTAAGTGGAACATGTAAAGAATTCCCTGGTGGTCCAGTGGTTAAGACTCTGCTTCCACTGTACAGGACACAGTTTCCATCCCTGGTTGGGGAGCAAAGGTCCCTCATGCCATGTGGCATGGCCATAAAAAAGTGAACAAGCAAATAAATAAAATGGAACATATAAACCTCTACGAAAACGTTAAGATACTTGAAGACCCTGAACACGTCACCGAGTTTTTCTTTATCTACCCCAGAGGGCCTATGGCAGTCCTGGGTACATGTCAGACGCTTAGTAAAATCTTGTTAACTTATATTGAGTGTTCTGTGTATTAATAATAATTCAAAATAACATAATGAAACTGGAGTGAAAAGGGCATGGTCTACCATTCCACATTCAACTTTTCCCCAAGGAATGAACTACTTTGCCTCTCAGACAGAAGCAAAGAACTCATTCAAAAGCAGAGCTGAAGGCTGGTGGAGTTATTGTTGTTTATATTTCCCTGGACAGAGGAGTAATTCTGTTGGCTTCAAAGGCCTTTTCTTCTACCTTCCATCACGACATGCTTGCGCAGGAAGAAGCCTTCATCCTATTCCTACATTTTACAAATGGAAACCCAGAGGAGGGAAAATTTGCCCCCCTCGGGTCACAGATTCAAACCTTCCCAGATATTTGTTAATCCTAATTTAATTTTTCCTAATTTCACCAAATCGAGCTGTAGGGAATTTTCTTGGCCCTTTAAACTTTTAATTTTAATTTCGGCTATGCTGGGTCTTTGTTTCAGCGTGCAGTCTTTCTCCAGTTGCAGCTTGCAGGGGCTTCTGTTGTGGAGAACGGGCTCCAGAGCGTGTAGGCTCAGTAGTTGCCCAGGAGGGCTTCTGGAATGTGGAGTGTGGAATATGGAACACGGCATTGGAATCTTAATTCCATGACCAAGGACTGAACCTGAGTCCCCTGCACTGGAAGGTGGATTCTCAACCACTGGACCACCAGGGAAGTCCTTGGGCCCCTTTTAAGTCCAGGAGTCTCCCCTGCTCCTTGTGCCCTGCCCTACCATTCATCGTTATTCCAAAGCCAATACTCCTACGTCACTCTACTTCCTTCTGTCACTTTCCGGTGGCATTTTGTTAACTTTCAGACAACACACTTGAACCTCCCCTTCAAGGTCTGAAGCTGAAGGAATTTTCTAGAAAGCACTATATAAATTTAAGGGCCGCTCCTGCATTTCTCCTTAAGTCTGCACCTTTGGAAACAGTGATGCATAGCTCCGGGCTAGTACGGGTTACTCTCAGGCTTCCATAATGCGAGTCAAGGCTCTGCTTTATGGTTAACTTAGTTGATGATGAGAGCAAGCTGAAACTTGTGAAGACAGACATAAGTTGGAACAAACCGAGGTCATAGCTTGAGCAGAACCTCCAAGAAGACAGATTGCCTATGGCTCTCAGAGCATCCTTCCCTCAACAGTAGTAAGGCAGACTGAAAGTAGAAAAACGGCAGTCTCCTTTGAGGGGCATATGAGGGCACAAAGATTTTTCAAAACTCAGCCCCACAGAGAAGAAATCTGCTTGATATTTATTCAGGCCTCTTTCTTTTAAATCTTGATTACCCTTGGCTCAGCTAGGTGCTAAAATTTATGCACCAGCGACAGGTGATTCTTACGTAAGGATGGAATCTCGGGTGTGATAAATTTGGTCTTGAGACATCTCAGCTCACTTGCTGCAGATGGCAGTGTCATGATGGCAGAGTTAGAGAGTGGTGTCCTGCCGGGCTGTGGGCTGTCTGTGAAACGGCTACTCAGTTCAGAACTGCCTGAGCCAATTTCTTGAGCCTCAAGGTCATGACCAAGGGGCTCAGCCCAACTGTATGGTTGACATTCATTCTAGCAACATTCTTCCTGCTCCCTTAGACACTCCTCTGACTCACTCCTACTCAAAAGTCCAGCAAGGATCAGCTAATCTGTGTTCTTTGTGAATATCTTTATAACATGAGGTCTGTGTCATGGTTAACTGTTATTCGGGGTGAATTCTGTGTTTGTAAGGAATTGCTTATATGATACGATAGCATTTGTTGGTTTGGCCAAGGGGGTATTTTTACTCACTACATCCTTGTTGGGTCCTGCAACTCTCAGGGCACAGGTTCTTAGCCTTTGTTTTAAGGCTCTAGAAATCCTCCTAAAATGTGTATATGCATACCAATTGTAAACATACCCGTCTCTTTCTAGGAAGAGCAGTGTTCATAAAATTATTATAAAGTCTGAGATCTAGCAAGTAGTAAGGGTCACTGTTGTAGATGAAGGAAGCATCTCTTGTTTTCTTCTAACTGAATTTCCAACTTTGGATTTTAGATGAAACTTGATCAGAGGTTAGAAACATTAGGCAAACTCTGGAGTCAGATAGCCTCGATTCTGGCTTAGACCCTGGCTCTACATTTCCTGACTCTGCTTGCTTAGAGATTCTACCTCCGTGTGCCTCACATCCTTATTTACTCAATGGGGAAAATATCACCTCCCTTGTTATGCTATTGTGGGACTTGAGGGAGGGATATATTCAATATAAATCTTGTGTTGTACCTGGCATTTGTTTACTTTTCAATCAACAGTGGCTAGCAGTGGTTACGGAGAAGGCAATGGCAACCTACTCCAGTACTTTTGTCTGGAAAATCCCATGGATGGAGGAGCCTGGTAGGCTGCAGTCCATGGGGTCGCTAAGAGTCGGACATGACTGAGCGACTTCACTTTCACTTTTCACTTTCATGCATTGGAGAAGGAAATGGCAACCCACTCCAGTGTTCTTGCCTGGAGAATCCCAGGGACGGGAAAGCCTGGTGGGCTGCCGTCTATGGGGTTGCACAGAGTCGGACATGACTGAAGCGACTTAGCAGCAGCAGGAGCAGCAGCAGCGGTTAAGAGTCAAGTGAATTCATATCTCTAGAGCATGGTGGGTGGTGCCCAATCCCATGTGTCTTCTACCTTGCGGCATTTTAAAAGGTATCTCCTGTGTTTGTCTAATTGCTGAGTCATTAGCTGCATTTCACAGTCCTGATAAGTATCAGCAGGATCTACGCACCACTCTTAAGAGATGTCATATTCCAATCCTCTAATCCACCTCTTATGGGCAAAAAAAGGCATTAGACCCCTGGAATCCCATTTTACATTTGTTAGTATCTTTAGAAAAATCATGTTTTATGAATTTTAACAATTCTTCAAAAGGGGTATATGATGTATATTTTAGCAGGGGACATTTTCCCTTACATCATGTGCAATAACTTACTTCATCTCCTAGCACATAGTAAGTACTGCTCACTGTTTGCTGAATGAATGAAACAGAAAATCTTAACAAACAAAAAGCAAGAGATGTATACATGAGAACATTAGTTCTTCACTAGTCATTCTCTCATCCACCCTCATCTTCCCATTCTTTGTCTCTAAAGACCCCCACAAACATGACTCACCTTGGGAATTCTGGGGAAAAGGATTCTATTTGAGGACGCGTGCCAACCCACCTGCCAATACAGGAGCCATAAGAGACGTGGGTTCAATCCTTGGTTTGGGAAGAACCCCTGGAGGAGGACACGGCAACCCACTCCAGTATTCTTGCCTGGAGAGTCCCATGGACCGAGGAGCCTGGAGGGCTATGGTCTATAGGGTCACTAAGAGTCGGACAAGACTGAAGCAACTTAGCATACATTCGTATCGTCCTGGTATCAGGTGCTGCTTTCCTATTCGGGATCTGAGGCCAACAATATCTAATCTCAGTATCTCTTTTTTTAAAAAAAATCGGTATTTCTATAACAAGTATAAAATAGTCCTAATTGGGGAACCCTATTTTTTTTTATACTAGAGATCACAGTTTTTTGATACTGGTCAAAAAAAGTTTTTGAAGAGCCAATGCACAGAGTGAAAAAACTATGTTTATGTAAATATCATGAAAGCTAAATTGATGCCCTGGAAGATAGCAGACTTCACTCTGTATGCATGAGATCTGTATCTCAACTATACCAATAAGTACTACTCAAGAATGTATAAAAATTCCTTCTGCATATATGCATTTTTGTTGGTCTAGCTCATTGCCTAGTTCACAGGAGTTACTTAATAAATATTTGTTGGGTGGATTCATATATTTCTATTATAATATGTATAACTTATTTATTTTATATTTATATGATTCCAATCCCAAAGAAAGGCAATGCCAAAGAATGTTCAAACTAACACACAGCTGTACACATTTCACACACTAGCAAAGTAATGCTCAAAATTTTCTGAGCTAGGCTTTAACAGTACGTGAACCAATAACTTCCAGATGTTCAGGCTGGATTTAGAAAAGGCAAAGGAACCAGAGATCAAATTGCCAATATCCGTTGGATTATAGATAAAACAAGAGAATTCCAGAAAAACGTCTACTTCTGCTTCACTGACTATGCTAAAGCCTTTGACTCTGTGGATCACAACTAGCTGGAAAATTCTTAAAAAGATGGGAATACCAGACCACCTTATCTGCCTCCTGAGAAATCTGTATGCAGGTCAGGAAGCAATAGTTAGAACTGGACACTGAACAAGAGACTGGTTCCAAACTGAAAAAGGAGTACGACAATGCTGTATGTTGTCACCCTGCTTATTTAAGTTATATGTAGAGCACATAATGTGAAATGCCAGCTGTATGAAATACAAGGTGGAATCAAGATTGCCAGGAGAAATATCAATAACCTCAGATATGCAGATGACATCACTCTTATGGCAGAAGGTGAAGAAGAACTAAGAGCCTGTAGATGAAAGTGAAAGAGAAGAGTATAAAAGTTGGCTTCAAACTCAACATTCAAAAAACTAAGATCATGCCATCTGGTCCCATCACATCATGGAAAATAGATGGGGAAACAGTGGAAACATTGACAGACTTTATTTTCCTGGACACCAAAATTACTGTGGATGGTGCCTGCAGCCATGAAATGAAAAGACATTTACTGCTCCTTGGAAGAAAAGCTATGACCAACCTAGACAGCATGTTAAAAAGCAGAGATATTACTTTGCCAACAAAGGTCCATCTAGTCAAAGCTATGGTTTTTCCAGTAGTCATGTATGGATGTGAGAGTTGTATCATAAAGAAAACTGAGCATCAAAGAATTGATGCTTTTGAACTGTGTTATTGGAGAAGACTCTTGAGAGTCCTTGGACTGCAAGGAGATCAACAGTCCATCCTAAAGGAAATCAGTCCTGGATATTCACTGGAAGGACTGATGCTGAAGGTGAAACTCCAATACTTTGACCGTCTGATGTGAAGAACTGACTCATTGGGAAAGACCCTAATGATGGGAAAGATTGAAGGCAGGAGGAGAAGGGGACGACAGAGAATAAGATGGCTGGATGGCATCACCAACTCGATGGACATGAGTTTGAGCAAGCTCCGGAAGTTGGTGATGGACAGGGAGGCCTGGCGTGCTGCAGTCCATGACTGAATGATTGAACTTGACTGAGTAAGGAGAATGCAGTAGTTTCTGTATAATATCTTTATGGACGTTTACTTCTGTAGCCCAGCTGACTGATAAACCATTAAAAGAAGGTGTCTTCTGCACCTCTTTTCTATGACAGGTAGAAATTTTAGAGAAGAAGGGTGTGAGGCTGTTGAGTGAGTGTGAGTTGCCATTTAGTGTGTTAACAGTGAGTTTTGCTGTTACACCCATTCAGAAGGCGCTTTCTGCAGCCTTGTGGGTGTATCCCCTTTCCTCTTTCTGTCAGTCTTACCTTTCATAAGAGAACTAACCAATAGCATCAGAATGGCACTGGCCTGCCTGACTTAGGGCTCATACCATGTAAGCGCAGCAGCACATTCAGCAACAAGTCTCTGGAGCATCCTGTCCCAGGGGGCAGACTCACCTGGGAAGTTTGGGGAAAGGTGGCCATGTGGCCAGAAGAGCTCCCTCCAGTCTCCAGTTTTCTCATGAGCCATACTTACATCTGTGGCATCGGTATCCAGAAGCCAGTGGTGGGGAAGCATGGAAACTGGGAGGCCAAGAAAGTAAAAAGTAATGAAATAGAAAGAAATTATCCCTCAAGTGAACCATGTCTTTCTTTCTTCTTTCCTTTATTGCTACACTAAGCCCTGTCTTCACCTTTGATACTCAGTACCATATCTCAAGTGTGTTTTCCCATTTCACCACTGATACTGCTCCTTAATGCTCGTCAAGGGCTTACCAGGTGGTGCAGTGGTAAGGAATCTGCCCCTGCCAATGCAGAAAATGCAGAGATGTGTGTTTGATCCCTGGGTCAGAAAGATCCCCTGGAGGAAGAATGGCAGTCTGCTCCAGTATTCTTGCCTGGAAAATTTCATGGACAGAGGAGCCTGGTGGACTGCAGTCCATGAGTTTGCAAAGAGTCAGACACAGCTGAGCATACATGCCATGTGTTGTCTGCATCTGTGTGTGTCTTACAAAACATCTAAGCAAATAAGGCATTGGTCCTTGCCTTATATTTCAATTAGGGAATGAGAAAAAGTAATCAGCATTTATTGGGCACCTATAAGAGCCAAGGAATTGTACATACTCATCAACTCAATGAGTTTTAGATGAAGAAAAATGAGTATGAGGAACTAACTTATTCAGAGCTGCCACCTAAGTGGTGAGATGGGATTTGAAACCCTTGGCTGTTGGGACTTCCCTAGTGGTCCAATAGTTAAGAATCTGCCCTGCCAGCACAGGGGATGAGGGTTCCATCCTTGGTGGGGAAGCTAAGATCCCCCATACTGAGGGAGAACTAAGCCCACATGCCACAGTGAAGACCCAGCACAGCCAAAATTTAAAAAAAAAGAAGAAGAAAAAGGAAAGAAAAGAAACCTTGGCTGTCAAACCTCTGCATTTCTCCATGGAACTCCTTAGAACAGATAGAAAATCCCAGGAAATTGAGTGCAAAGAGTTCCTTGGTGATAAAGAGCATTCAACTTGGAGATTTACCATTTTACTTCCTTGAATTCCTTCTCTATACAGACCCACACAGAGCTTCACTCATTTGTATACCACTTACGTGACTGTAAGTCTCCTTCCTATTCATACAACAGCAAAGGTTCCATCTCACAGATATGGAGATCAGGGCCTATGACTGCACTTCCAATGTTAGGCAGGCCAAGATGGTCGTGGGAGGTGATTAAGTAGAAGGGGAATGGCTTGATAGTGTCAGGCTGTGTGACCACAATACCAGAGCACTTTGGTTTTCCTCTTACCCATGTTGATGTTTGGAGTCATTGCACTTGAGTTTGAATTTACTCTAACTCAATATTATTACCCATTTCTGGGTTCCTTATTCAAGTAGCTTCATTAAACGTTGAAGTGCCTATGCTCCCACCCTGCTAATTTCTCAAATTCCTTCCTCCTCATCCTCTCTCCCTGACACTCTTCTTCCACTGAGTTCGACTTCCTGGTGCAGGATAGCACACTGAATGCCAGGTGTAAGTTAATAGATATCTCTGTGAAAATCAGGAGAAACAAAAGCTTACCACTTCCCAGTACTTGTTAAAACATCCCAAAACAGCTCATGTGCTACTGCCAAGGTCAAGGAGGTCAGCCCACACTTGAGCTCAGGCATTTGAGTCTGTCAAATGAGTCAGTCAAATGGGAATGTTGGGGCTTCTTGGCTGGACGCGTGTCCACATTACTGTATATAAAGATGTCTGTTTGCTGTACCAGGGTTTGCCATCATGCCAAACCATCAGTTTAAAGAGTACCTAATGTCCGGAACCCATTTGTCTTTACATGAAGTTCCTTGTTTCAGGGGAAGATGAATTTTGTTGTCTGGTCTTTGGTCTCCTGTTTCCTGGCCTCTCCCTGATCACCCCCACCTCCTTCACGCCTCCTCTGCACCTCTCCTTGCCCACTGGCAACACAAACGCACATGCAACCCCTGGTATGCCATCCGTCTTCACCTCTAGAGTGGACATTCCATCTAGACCTGTTTTCCCACTTAAATATAATTCATGTGCAAGTCACTGGTGCCAAGTACATGGCTAGCACAAACCAGACATTCAGTAAATGTTTGTTGAACGATGTAAGATAGAATGAGTAGACAGGTTAGTTTATTTTGCTGCATGTTTGGCTTCACTGAATCATTTGCGTTTTTTTCCTTTTCAGTATCATTCATTCTTATTCCCTCTCTGCCTTCCTCAGTCAATATTTATTGAGAGTCTTTGATGTGTCAGGCACTGAGCTCTATGTCAGCATGAGTGAGACATGGTCCCTACTTCCTTGGAAGGTCCAGAGTGGGTTGTACTGATTATGTTGGTTCTGAGTCAGGCAGCCATACCTGATGAATCACCAGCCACTGAGAGCAGAGCCTTAAAGTGGCTGTTTGAGGGAGGATGCAGAAGAGGAGAACATTATTCTGATCTTAAGACTCTCACAGCTCATGGGGTAGTGAACAAATAAAGACATGAAATATATAGGATTATACATGCCTAGCAATAGCAAATGATGGAGTTCAGTAGAAATGGCTAGGATATCTCATAGAGGTAAAGCAATGAATTTTTCTCCCTGTTGCAGATCTCCTTGATACCTTTAGCCAGTATGTAATTTATATAATAGATATTTTTTCTGTACTTCTGTGTGCTTGATGCTATGCCAGGGTTGGGCACATGGCAATGCAAAGTGTGAAACTTGCTTCTAGAAAGGTGCAGGCCAGAAGACAGGTGTCTGACTCATATCTGAAAATGAAATTAAGGGTGAATGAGAAGAAAAGTAAAGGTGAGGGGAAATGGACGGGAATGGGAAGAAAGCAACCAAATCTAAGGGTTTCTTCTCCTTCCCCTTTTGGGGTCCAAAGATGGGAGCTTTGAACTCAGAAATTTTAACTTTCTCCCTGAGAAATGTTTTCAGGAAGGAACTTTATACATTCGAGGTGATAGAATGTGAATTAAAAAAAAAAAAGAAATGTGAAAAATGTCTAACTCCAGCAGTCTAAATTATTGGAGACTGGCTCATTTCCTGGAGAAGGCAATGGCAACCCACTCCAGTACTCTTGCCTGGAGAATCCCATGGACGGAGGAGCCTGGTAGGCTGCAGTCCACGGGGTTCAAAGAGTGGGACACAACTGAAGCGACTTACTTAGTAGCAGCAGCAGCTCATTTCCAGGTGACTTAACTCTGACCTAAGATTTCCAGAGAGTTTTCACATTTAGCCATCTCTCCCATCCATACACTATCAACCATTTAAACAAAATTTTAAGTCTATTTCTGTTAAGATGGCTGGGAACAGTAGATCTTGTGTTCATTTAGTGCATATTTATTTGGTGTTTGGGCTTCCCAGGTGGCGCTAGTGGTAAAGAGTAGTCAACACGCTATCAGGCTCCGATGAGGAAGGCAAGAGCAGCTCAAAGGACAGTTGGCCTCTGTACTGTCACTTGAAGAAAAGTGGTTTCTTTTAAACATTGACCTCATGCTTGATGTGCCTTGGACACAGGGGTAGGCACTTTACACGTATTATTTCTTTCAATTCTCCCAATAACTTTATGGAATAAATCTTATTAACCCTATTTTACAGGCAAGGCCTCTGGGGCTCTGAGTAACTAAGACAATACCCCTCATAAAGAGGGCAGAGAACACAGACAGGTTTCCCAGGTGGCAGTAGTGTGATGAACCCACCTGCCAGTGCAGGAGACCTAAGAGACACAGGCTTGATCCCTGGGTCAGGAAGATCCCCTGGAGGAGGGCATGGCAACCCACTCCAGTATTCTAGCCTGGAGAATCCCATGGACAGAGGAGCCTGGTGGGCTACAGTCCCTGGAGTCACAAAGAGTCAAACATGACTGAAGCAACTTAGGATGCACGTAGGCGGAAAGCTTACATCCAGATTCATTGACTTCCGACATTGCCTTCGGCAAAACTGTCTTTCAGAATGTCCTTTTTAAGACTTAGAGCCATTTCTTCATGACTCAGAGAAGCTCTTCTCTATCTGCAGACTGAGGAGGGGTTAATTTGGTCTTGGATTTTGTCTTCTACAGACCTTTAGGGTTTCTTGGAGGATGCTATCACTTGCCATATCTTGGCCTGTTACCCACAGAACATGCTAGAGGGTCCCTCTTCAACTCAGCCATCTTGCTCTTGGCTTTCAATTTCCATGAAAATGACTGGACACATTCCTCTTCTCCCATCCATACCCAGGGCTAGAGAGATATTCTCTTGGCTCTCTCCATAATATTTCCGAACGTTGTCTTTAGCATCTGTTCCAGGGTCTTTATACCATGTTCCCTTTCTCGTGTGTGTGTTTTTATGTGTTTGTTATATTAATTCTTACAGTAATTGCATTATGTTAATGTATTACAGTTCTAACACAAATATATTAAAATTCAGAAATTGTAAATTTTGATCATTAAGAACCAATGCTGAGAGACTGTCCTTGCCAGTTTGTCTTAGTGATTAAAGAATATAAGGTACAAGAATGAATAATATAAGCAACTTCTGAATCTGAAAGTATCCATATGACAGCCTGGGGACCCAAAGGCAGCTCACACCAGGTCTGAACAGTCCATCTTATATGGCTGATGGACAAGACTGCCTCAAGGCAGGGAACTGGATCATTCGTGATCATAGTTTCTACAACTTCAAGGAGACTTTGCCATGCAACCTCTGCACTGTACAGAAGGAGTTGGATTCTGGAAAGGTTAATGGTTTGCCCAAAGTCAAAAAGAAAGGCGTGATACGATCTGAAGCAGTTAGTTATTCTCAGACTTTATTATTTTTTTATCTATACATAAAAAGGAAATTGTTACAATACAGATTCCTGAATCACAGTCTCAGAGAATCTGATTCAGATCAAGGGTGGGGCCCAGAAATCTGTATGATTAATAAGCCTGTTGGGTGATTTGGCAGCTGGTGGTCCTGAGACCACACTTTAAGAAACATGACTCTGGAATCTAGGCTTTATGACTCTCAGTCCAATTTCTTCCCAAAGGAGTAGGGAAGAAATTCTGCCTTCCCACATAAAAAAAAAAAAAAATCCAAACAAGACATGAGACTGTTGGTGACTCACATTAGGGCTCCTCTTTCCTGACTCAACAGTTAATTCCTGAAAGCATCACTCATTGAGTAGTTTTCTTTCACTCAATCCATCAGCCCCTCGATGTGCCAGGTGCTAGAGATGTAAAGATTAAAACACAGCTCCACCTCCAAGGAAACCATCTATAGCAGGAGTCATAGCTACTATTTCCATTGTTTATTCATGCTTCATAGAAGTTAGCTCATTCCTTACCTTTAGGTAAGCATGTGCGTAATAACCTGAGTTGGGAGTTGTTCATATATATATATAATCATGCATATTCTCTGAAACTTGTTCTTTACCTTTAATATGCCTTTCAAGTATTTCTCTTTATTCTTTATATATACTAATCTTTATAGTAGCTACAGAGTATTTTCCAGTATTGACATACCATCATATATTTAACCATTCCCATATTGATGGATACTAAATTGTTTCTATTGCCTCCTGTTACAAATAGTGTCACAATAGACTCCAAACTAGGTCTTGTTATCCCGATCTTACAGATGAGGGAAGTTGGGTAACTTGTCCAAGGTCTCACAGTGGCAGAATTAGGATTCAAACTGAGGCTTGTATGTCTCAAAGACCACAGAGTTACTTTCTTTTCACTATTACACCTTTTAATGATTTTGGAAGAATGGTGTGAGTGCTGGACGAGGTGCTCCTAAAACCTAGCTACTGATAGAGCCTCGGGGTCATCTGGGGAATAACGTTTGAGCAGAATTTAGGAGTCTTCTGGGCAGAGGGAGAAAAGCCAGTCTAGAAGGAGGTACAGGTTTATTGCAAACCAGTCAGTCATATGTACTGATCACCTACTAAAGGAAACCTACAATACACACTGTATGGAGATTCACCAAAAAAAGTCATGGTATTTGCACACTGGAATCTTGCAGCATGATTATGTGAAATGTGCGTGAGAAAAATACTAGAATAATAAGCTAGTGAGCATAATGTAAACAAACACCCACCTCATTTGGCAGCTTCAGCAGAGCCCTGGAAATGAGTGGGCTGTGGGGTCTTTTCTATGTGGTGTGGCAAAGAAACATGCCCTCTTAATAACTCTGTTTCTTTCTCTGAAATGAAGGAAGTAATGTCTAGTCCCTGCTACTTGTCAGGGATGGTGCAAAGCTTGGTTAATTTCTGTAAATGTTTTGAGTTCCTCTGAGGTGTGTGTTCTGTAAATAAGAGGTATTAATAGCAGCCATCTGAACCCAGGCAAAACTGAAGTGAACTGTAGTTCTCTGAGAAAACCCCAGAAAGGGCCACAAAGCCTAAAGTCCATCCTGGGCCTGTCACATTGACCTTCCTTGTAAAGGCAGCGTGGCTTTCCTATGGGGCATGGCAGTAGCTCAGGCCCTGATCTCGAGTGGGAAAATTCAGGAGACTAGCTGGATTTTCTAACATTTAATTTCCCAGCTGATTACTGTGATTAAGAGTCCATCTGGCACAGCCCATTTGTGAGGTATGTGAGTGCAGGAAAGTGGGACTCTAGTAAAGGCGGAGATCTAACCGAGAAAAAGAACAAGCACAGTGGAGCCAGGCCATGTTGGAGCCCTTGGCTGAGATGTGTAAGCAGGACTTTCATCATATTAGCATTAGCATTAGGCCATATGTTGTAAGAAAGGCAGTTAGGGAGCCAGCATTTCCCTTTCTCAGGGCTTTTATGTTCGCTTAGTGAGGATTTGGTGGTGCCTTTGTCTGCCATGGATCTAGAGGGGCTGTGAGCAAGCTAAGAAGAAAATCCAGCCCTGGGTTTCAGCAGCAGCATACCAACGTTTCTATCCACAGACTCACAGGAACTGAGCGGAGGTTGGGAGATGCACCCTTACGCTCCTGCCCAGGGTTGGGGGGATTGCTTAGGACAAGGGGTTCCCTGGATCTCGTGCTCCCCTATCTCATCCCTGCAAGGAGCAGGGGGGTAGAGGAAGCCATATGTTCCACTCAGATCCTCACAGCTCCTTTGGCATAACTGCAGTTCCAAAGCAACCCACAGGCATGTCGCTCTCATAAGCGCTAATAGGACTTACAGATGTGCACAAACCGACGTCGAGATGCTCAGCTGAACTCCCGGATGGAATTTCTCGTAATTTTCCATTACCCGGGGGATCCTGTGTAAACCTGGCCCAGCAGGGTTTTTATTGTATTTTATTTCTGAGCTCCAACTGGGCCTTCCCTTTGGAGGTCAAGCCTCTCGGTCGCCTTGAAAATTCCAATCTCAAAGGTAAGAGGCTCCTGACTGCTGTAGTCCCCACTCTTGCTAGGGCTCCAGGTCCACAAGGAAAACTCATCAGTGACTTGATCTTAATCCCTCACTGCGTGTGCACAGGTCACTGAAAAACATCTGGCAGCCCTGACCCTTTGTGTTCCTTTGCCAAATGTATTGAAGCGGGGAGGAACTTAGCAAGCCCATCTGTGGTCCTCCATGGAGACAGAGCGATGGGCTAGGTAATGGCCTGACTTTGGGAGGACCCCTGAGTCTGTGTTGCTCAGTCAAAAAAGGATCAATGACCTCTCTCTCGTGGCTAGAAAATCTCCACTTTTACAGACTGTGAGGCTGAGTTCCCGGAGTTGAGACTAGCAAAATGTCCTCTCCCACATCTCAGAAATGTGAAAATAAGGTTGGCTCCCCACAGGTTGGAATCAATACTTAATTGCCCTCTGGGAAATTCCCACCCTGCTTCTTGGAAAGGTGGATTTAGTAGCCCACAATGTTAAGTTTGACAGAGAAAGCTAGATCAGTAGAAGTGACAGTCTCTGTTACGGTCCCCTTAGACTTCTATTTCTGGAAAGTGACTTTTAGTTTAATGACTTGGGCCATAGAAGTTTCGCCTTCTTGAAGGAATTTTTTTTGCTAAGTCACTTCAGTCGTGTCCGACTCTGTGCAACCCCATAGACGGCAGCCCACCAGGCTCCCCCGTCCCTGGGGTTCTCCAGGCAAGAACACTGGAGTGGGTTGCCATTTCCTTCTCCAATGCATGAAAGCAAAAGGTGAAAGTGAAGTCGCTCAGTCAGGTCCGACCCAGCGACCCCATGGACTGAAGCCTACCAGGCTCCTCCATCCATGGGATTTTCCAGGCAAGAGTACTGGAGTGGGGTGCCATTGCCTTCTCCGTCTTGAAGGAATAGACATCCATTAGTGAACCTGTGAACAATGAGACCTTGTTTACAATGATGGCGCCTCCTCAGGGCCTAAGGATGTCTGTGAACTCTGTCTGTGGCTGAGTGGCCTGGAGAAAGGGCAAGTCCCCTGATTTCAGGTCCTGTTTCATCACAGATGCCTAATGTCCTAGCAGCAGGGAGCTTGGCAAAGTCAACAAGGTAGGATGGAAACAACCATATCTCCCTCATTGTCTTATCCTTGCCCTCACCTAGAACCAGGAACCTTCCACGCTTCCCAGGGGAAATGGTAATGCTAGTCAGGACCAGCTGCATTGCCCAGAGGGAGGTCTTTCTTACAAAATGCATCATCTCATGTAACTTTTGAGGACAACTGAATTAAGATAAATAGATTTGACATCCCAGTCTGCACAGAAATTTTTCTTTGTCATGATTTTCCTTGTCTTCAGCAGACTTACTTGTCAGGAGGTTTGTATCTCACAGTGATTTGGGGTGGCTGATGGGAACTGTTTTGCCTTTTTTTTTCTACCTTATCCTAGTAACTTTGAATGTGTGAATAAAATATGTAAGACCTATTACATACAAGATAGAAATTCAACATGAGCTCCTTTATTAGCTAGAGTGTCCAGAAATAATATAATAATAACAATTAAACTTTACAGGAATTCAAGACTTGGTCTCATAGAGGTTGCTGAATAACTCCTCCCATTGTCATGAGGAAGACAGAGACATGCAGATGGAAGAGGATTAGGGGCTCAGTCGGGAGTGGCAAATACATAGTGTATGTTTCATCATCAACCTCCTTCTCCCATGGCATTGGTAACCTTCCCTCGTAAAAACGCTTTCCTGCTGAGATCAAGCAGGATTTCGGACTCCTTCTCAGTTTGTACTCCAGACACCCTCTACCAGTCAGTCTGTGTTGGCATAAGTGGTTTCATTTGTAAAGAGAAAAAAGTGGCATATTGAGTTTTTCATGGCATCATTAAAATGTTTCAAGAAGGGATTTTGGACTCTATCTGTGGCATTTGCCAGCCTTTTCTGTTTACCAATCATTAGATGGGATTCAAGACTCAACTTTCCACTTACCCCACCCATTCTTGTCTGCCACCCCAAAAATATCACACCAAAAGAAATAGGAAATATGATCATGCTTTTATGAGCCATCCATGAGGTGATGTCTGGTCCATATTAAATGTCAGAAATAAATTATTTATGTGAGAAGGAAACATAGAGATGTGACTATATTATGGATATTAATCCTACCCAAGAAGAGCATCTTAACCATCTTGAATCCTCCTGAGAGACCCTAGAACTTTCACTGTTATTCTTGAATGACCACCTGCCTTGGTAAGATATAGAAAGTATGTCAACATTTTTCACAAGGACACTGTACATTTGATGCCCTCTCTTCAAATCCTGAGCTCATCCTCTCCTCAATCCTGCCCTATGTGTGAAAACACATAGAAATTCAGCGAGCACTAACAATTACACCGGGTGGTGGACAGATTGACTTCAGTCTCGGTGTGGATGGGCTAAAACCATTTTGCAGAATCAGGAACCTGAGACCTGTTATCTGTCACTCCTGGTCAGAGTTATAGGACCACACAGTTGGACTGGCTCGACTAGAACAGGCTGCTAGAGACCTTTCTCAACCTTAGTTGACCTCTGACATTAAACCCCACTATGAACTTTTGGTGGCTTAGTCTTTGGTGTTAATCAAGATGGCGACTGCAAGAGTACATGTGGCCAGGGTCTCCTGTATTTGGGGATTATAGGTGATACAAATGTCTGACTAACAAAGCAGAATGAGAGAAGGGACAGCATAAAATTCCTTCAGTCTGACCTAGGACCCTCTCACTAGTTTAGGGGCCGAGAGAGTCTTCTTCTGACGCTGTCATTACAATAATATATGAGCTTGGGGAAGACACTTAACTCTCCTTTTTGTCAGCTCTCTGCCGTGATATGGAGTGATAATACCAACTAGACTTATTGATGTGTAAAGCATTTTGCAGTTTGAGGCATTAACTCATATATGATGGAAAGGCCAAACATTCTCTTCCTTACCTTGCATGCGGGTATAAGACTGAATTTCAGGGTGGAATAAGGGAAGGTCAGTTTACAAAATGTGAAAAAGATGTGGTCTTTGACCTCAGGGCTAGAGGTGAGAGATTTAGAGGGCAAGTGTGTATGTGTGTGTGTATGCCTATCTGTATATATGCATATATATATATGTATGTATAGAGGTATGTGTATGTTTATATATGAACACATGAACAAGTACCTATACCCATGTTAAGTTTATTACTTTATACTTTGAGATGTGTCTCTAGGCAGCATTTTAGCTTGCCAGCCACTGTCAACATGGCTGTTTTTCTTTCTGCATCTCAAAGAACAGACTCCTTAAAGATCTTCCAAGATGATGTGAAAAACCATATTTTAAAAATCTGAATGCTATCTGAATCAGCTTCATGTGCATCTGATATAATAACCTTTCTTCCAGACTAGCCTGGCTGTGTTGATCATTTGTTTACTGATATCTTTCCCTTTTCCCACAAAGGACTGGAAGGGTTGGAGGAAGGCAGGTGGTGCTGTAATGAGAGGTATCTAATATGTTTTCTGTTCTTGGGGGAATTTGAGAAAGCAGTAAGCCAACTTATAAAGGAAAAGCACTATTTTGGCAATCTAGACAGAAAAGAATCCTCCATCACATGACTGGTTGTTGCGTTGATTTTGTAAATTAGTTCTTCCTCTTGCTGATGCTCTAGGATCACACAGCATCCTAGCAAATGTGTCTTCACATTAGGGCAAGACAGTCCTCTGATTCCTGGCAGGCAGGACAAATAGCCAACAGGCGACAAGGCTGGATTTCCTGGGGTCTGAGCTACCGCAGTTTCCTGAACCAATGAAAAAATGCAGGTGACACTCCCCTGCCCCCAGGCCAAGCAGGTCACAGGGCAATTGCCCAGTTGCCCGCTGGGAGAGGCCCACCCTGTTCCTTTCCCTCCAGGTTCATTTTTCATGTTGATTGAGTCATGATGGCTCAGTGCCACAAAACATCTGAGGATGTGCCTTGTAGGGAAAAGGTCAGAAAGGACACCAGGATCTCCCCTTCCCTAAAATGCTGGGCTCGCTCGCATGCAGTCTGTTGTAAAGGATAGGCTGGCAGCGCTGAATGGGGGGCTCTGTCTCTCTCTGCTAGTGGCAGGAGCAAACCCTCCATCTTGCTAGCTTCAGGGTTGCCTGGCTGTCTTATTTCAACTGAGGCAGCACAGCTTGCTTTAGCTTTGAAGTGTGAAAACCAAATACAGGTTGGCAAAAGGGAGAGACGGAAGCCATGTAGCCTTCTTGGAGCATGAAGGCACACACTCAGCCCTATGCACTGAACACAGAAGCTTTTCCCATCCCCTTAGCAATCCCTTGTCCCATGGCCTCTCCTGAAAATTGTGATGAACACAGCAGCAGGCCTGGTTGGTTGCCCCTTACTGGAGCTCCTTTCTCGTGGCTGGTGGGCAGAAGCTGTGAATTTCTCTCATTTGGGAAGGGTCCAACATATGCCCCCTTCCAACTCTCTGGTATGTGTCTTCCTAATCTCGTGACAGTGAGGCCAGGACACACACACAGGCGCACACACACACAGGCACGCGCACGTGTGTACACATACACACACACACACACAGGCACGTGCATGTGTGCACACACACACACACACACACATACACACAGGCACACAGACCTGACTGTGGTGTGTCCTAGCACCCTGAGCAATGATTTAGGCTATTTATTTCCTCCCCTTTCAAGGTCCTAGGGAAGATTTTAGAATTTCTAATACAGGAGACTGAGAAAGGAAAATATTGGCTTCAACAGTACAAACATCTCTGTCCTGAAAGAAAATGTTAATTTTCCCCTAAATCAAATGTTGGCATCTATCGGCTGCTGCCGAAGATGTGTCGCTATGGGTAGGAGAAGGTCTCTGCTCCAGAGCATGGGTATTGGGCCAGAGTCTGTCCTCTGAAATACTAACTGGTTTAGAATCTAAACAGACTTGGTTTAGAGGTTTCATGAATCGTTCCAGTTAGTTTTTAAAAAGCTGATCTTTCTGGGACGCCCTCCTGAGCAGGGAGCAGGGACCAGGGTTCCCTGCTGGGGAACGAGTTCTTTCCTGCAGAAGCTTGGACCCCTTCTGGGTGTCTGCAGTGATGCAGGCACTGCTTACCTCTGCCACGAGATACAGTCTTTTAACAGGAGATGGGAGTGGGCAGTGGGAAAGGGCCAGCTGAGTGAAGAGAGGACAGAAATCACAGGCAAAGGGAAATTTCCAGAGTTAGGTGCTTTACCTACCCTTTTCCCCACTGCCCCCAAAACACACAGTGTAAATACTCTTCTTTGTTCCACACCTATGTTTTTAAAATTCCAAATTGAATTACCCCACCCACTCTCTCCCTCCAACTAGTCACACACACACACACACACACACATACACCCTTTTCACTTGTTAAGCTTGAAAAATGATGATATATACAACCAGCGCGCTTTGCCAGTGTGCACGGCGAAGGCCAAGATTAATGCAGAAGGTTGGTGCAACGTTGCCGCAGAGCAGCGTGATCAGAATACAAGATGGAGTGCAGGGGGAAAGGCCAAGAAATATGTCTGTGCTTGGAGTTTACACAAGTCTCCTTAGCAACTTGTCTGAATTTATTTTTCCCTTAATGTGTGTGGGTTTCTTCCAAACCCCAAATGAAAGGGGAGTGGAGTTTCTGAGTCCCCCCACCACTCTTCCCCTTCCCTGAGGGTGAAATCCTTGAGTTGGTGAGCAGAGCCTTTCTCTCCTTCACCAGCAGCGCCTGCCCGCCCGCCCCTCCCCTGTCGAGGTAGCTCTGATCCTCTGCTTTGTGACTCTGTGGACTGTTGGTAGCTTTCCAGAAATTCTCGTCTCCATCTCCGTGGGGGAAGGATGGGGCCAGTTTCTGATGGCCACAGCTGTGCGGGTTTCTGCCGCAGCCGCCGCTCCTGGTGCCTGCTCTCCTGTGTGGCATCCGTGTACATGTGCCTGCTTACACACCAGCATGGTGTAAACTAAGGGAGAAACAGCACCACTCCTTCCATCTCAACTATTTAAAAAAAAATTTTTCTGTCTTGTTCATTCCCTTCTGTCTTTCGTCACCTCCCAACACACACACACACACACACACACACACACAAGATCCTGTAATTCTAACTAGAAGATTAATATAAAGCTATGAGGAAAAAAAAAAAAAAAACCTCCTGCCTTTTAGGAATCTGATATGTTGGATTTTATGTGACCCAGGCTTGCTTCAGGGGAGACAACCATAAATACTGCAGTGGTTTTCCCTACAAGCGCTTTACCTGGAAATAACTCTCGGGAAGTATGATTGCTGCCTCGTTGGAGCCAATGTTGAATATAAATCTTCATATTTCTACTTCTTGACCCTTCTCCTTTTAGAGTCAGGGGAAATAAGAAAAAAAAAAAAGAATCCTAGCCAAAAAACCGTTAAGGTTTGATTCTGGCTTTTTTACAAACAGATGTTGCTTGTCATTCTGTTGTTGTTAAGTAGGCACCAGATTGGACCAGGCAGCGGTGTGTGTGTCTGTGTATCTGTGTGTGTGTAACAGAGAGGGAGAAAAAGAGAGAAAGAGAGAGAAGAAGGAGGGAGGGTAGGGGGCCAGAGAGACAGGCTTCGAGGAGAGAGAAAGAGTGTGTTGGGGGAGTAGATCAAGGGCCAGAAGGCAAAACCAGATTGATTTGGGGAAAAGTTGAAGTAATATAGATGCAGTTTTTTTTTTTTCTTTCCAAACTTCAATTTGATGGAGACTGTATAAAATCCTATTCTATTTGGTTGATTTTTGTTGTTCCAAAAGCAGAGAGAAACGTGGGGATCAGTAGATGTGATAGAGCCCTGGATGAGAAAAACTAAGCTCTCCTGGGGTGCAGTGCAGAGAGAAGGCTGGAGGCTCCCCTGGAGGCATCTCTGCCCTGGAGTAAGGCAGAGGTCCCTGTTTCAGCTAAACTTAGTTTCTTGTGTCTGCTGGTCTCTTCTCTTTGTAAGCATCACTGTGGGGGTTCCAGGCTCTTTTGTACTTTTCCCAAAACAAGAATCTCCCTGTTTTACAGCCAAGGTTCTAAGGAATACTGACTCTTTACCTATGCTGATCTCCTTTCTTGAAGCATCCGAGTGCTCTACTAAACTTGTCTCCCTCTGCCCTAGCCACCCTGTACCCCTGCTTAATTTGTAACTTTCTAATCCAATTGTGGTCTGCTTTCTCAAAAACAAAACATAGCTTTGAACGTGCAAGTGTGTAAGAGTAGCCTGGCATATAGAAAGCTCTGTGCAGCAGATAATTCATTTATACCCAAGAAATGACAGACATCTGATTTTTTTTTAAATATGTCCTCATGTTTCCATACCAGAATCAAGGTCTTCTCTGTTTTTTAAAATTTTAATTATTGTAAAAGCCTTTTGGCTTTATTAACCTAGAGCTAGAAAGGAAGTTGTAGGCTGGCATCCTTACTTGCATTTTAAAAAGGAAGAGAAATTGCCATCCTGAGCAAACTTAATGCTTTCAAAAGTGAAAGCGTTCTCCTCAGCCAGCTGCACACGAAACAACTTGTTACTGGCAGGCTGTCTCCCTTTTGTTTCCTCGGGTGTGTCAAAAGCAAATTTGCTTCCAACTTCTCACTCTTCAGTAGTTGGTCCCTGTTATACATCTGTTGTAAATGAACGCTTAGTGGGCTTAAGATCGTTTTTAAATGATCCCCCCCTTGCCGCCAAAAAAGTCCACTACTCCAATAATCTGAGGGCATCTTTTGTTTTAGTCTGATGTATTTTATCCTATCACGCCATTTTTCATGTCTTTGTTCCTTAGCCGACCTAGCCGCACTTTCATTTTGCATTGTACGTAAAATATTCATTTTTTTTTAAATACAGGGAGCGTTTGGTAGGAAGGTTTTAAATAGCAATTCCTAATTTTCCCTTTGCCCGAAAGAAACGCAAAAACCATGGCTTTGCTTTGCCAGTCTCCTCCCTCCCTTTCTGGTCAGTTTTTCCTGAGGAGACAAGGATTCCTTCTACCTAAGCTGGCTGGCCGGGGTGCCGGAAGCCTCTGCGAGGGGTACTCCCACCATGGAAGCTGGTGTCCTGGTGGCCAGATCGCAGGTGGAGAAAATGTGTGGGACGTGGGGCACCCACGAATTACTCTTGGAGCAGCACTTGCTGGATGCACCTCTTTTGTTGAGGTGATTGGATCTTTCTACAAAGAGCAAGGGCTGCAGAGGGTGAGAGAAAAGACATCAGGAGAACTGGAAAGCCACGGGGAGACCAAGAGTAGCTGTCTCTCCTGCTTCGTTATGTTGAGTTAATGCCAAGGGTAGACTTGAGCTCTCTCTCTCTCTCTTTCTCTCTCTCTCTCCCCACCTTTCTTCCCCCCTCTCTCTCTTTCTCCTGTCCTTCCTCCCTCTCTCCCTCTCTTCCTTCCTTCCTCTTTCTCCAGCTCTCATTTTCTAATTTTCTCTCCATTTTTTTTTCTCTGCCTCCTCCCTCCCTCCCGTCCTTCTTCTTTCTCCATCTCTCACTTTCTAATTCTCTCTCTTTTTCTATCTCTTTGTCTCCTTCCTCTCTCCCTCCCCTCCTCTCTTCTCTCTTTCATAACAGGTTGAAATTGCTCTTTCTTTTCATTTGAATTGCTCTTTTCCGCCAGGACAAAGGAGATCTGCTAACATTCTGTTCGAGAGATCCCTCCTAAACAGAAGGAGGGTGGAGGGCAGGGAATCTTTCCGTCGGTGTCATTCTGCTGACATCACCATGAATTTGGTGTTCAAGTCCACAGCCAGGCAAAACTCAAGTACATTTTCCCTTTTACAGGCAGCTGCTCAGTGAGTTTTCCTTCCTTTAGTAAAGGAACAATGAAGGAAAAGCAAACCCTGCATCTAAAACCTGGCCAATGAAAAACTGTTGGAATGGAAGCCAGGAATCCTGCTGGGGTGGAGGGGGACAGACTCCTGAAGCCACCACAGTCAGATATTTTACTTCTATTTTAGCGGCCCCATCAGCAGAGAGAGATAATGACTCCTGAATCATTTCAGAATCAAAAAGTTAAAATGATGTCTCAGGGACGCTACATTGTGCCAGGTAATGATTGCCCAACTTGATTATACCTTAACCGTGCTTAATTATTGATAGGCTATCTCTTAATATGTTTAGCAAATGAGCAGTTTGGTATAAAACATCAAAATTTGGGAGTATTCCGAGATGTCCCATTCCTATTTGATCATTTTTCTGGTAAAATCATTCTCAAGCTTCATCGGTAGCCAGGGAAATTCCAGGAAAAATATGAAAGTGACTTATTTGCAGAACCTATCATGTGTAGTTCTGGAAATGAAGAAAGCATAACTCAGCCCAGTGTTTTTCTAGAGTTACTTTTATTTCAGTCTTTGGTGTTCCTTTTTACTTTCATTTTGGCATTAATTCTAGTTTAGCTTTGTAAAAGAGTTGGGTGACAAAAAGAAACCAACCACAAACCAAGCAAAGAATCTTGATCCTTTTAAAAATGATTTTATTTTCCAGATGCGGGTGAATGGTTTGAAGATGCTGGCCTAGCAAGATGGCAACAGGTTTAAAAAATAGGATTCATAAGTTCCTTTTTTCAGGTAACTACATTTTTCTAAAATTTATGCCAAACTTTCCATTTTCTCAAGTTATTACAAGTTTTTAGAGTATGCTTGAATGATTTAATTATGAAGATTAACTGCATTTTAAGCTTTGCTTTTCTGACAATAGCAACCAGCTTTATAATATTCAATGAAAAGAACGTTCAATTCTTTGGAGTTCAGAAAAATATTTTGAAAGTTATTATTTAATAGTGCTTATTTCTTTTGACAACAATTTAGGCAAGACTCATTTGAAACCATCAGGTGTCATTCTTAAACTCTGTGGCTATCTTCAGTAATTGTACTTAGAAATAGAACTATTAGAAGATTGCTTCTAAAAAGCTTAGTGTATGCTCTGAATTCCTGGAAGATATGACTTCTAAAAATTGCATAATAATTGATGCCTTGTAACATAATAATTGCATAATGGTTGATGTTTTAACTTTAGTCCTGGGTGAGTAATCTTATATGTCTGGAATTTTATGAAACTGTGCTTACACAGGTCCAGTGACAAAGATATGAGCCCAGCTATCATGATATAAGTAGATTATTTTCAATGCTGTTGAAGACTTTGTGCCACTTAAATATGTTTAATAACACAAATGATATATTTACTTGATGAATTACCTTACCCTGCATTTACCATTGTTTTTAACTATTAGCCTGCATTTCCCAACTTAATTGTTACTATCTCCGAGAGCCCTGCAGATTCTTGCTTAAGAAAGCAAGCCAAACTTTGCTCTGAAAAGAGCCCTTATTTTTCTGCTCAACACAAAGAAGGTTCTTGAAGGAGGTATTCAATTAATATTGGGAGGAAAATGTCTCTTCCCAAATAAACCATTCTTCTACTTGATCGGTATTTGACTTTCTTTTTTTTCTGCAACCTAAGCATCTTCTGATTTCTCTTTTACTTTTTAAAGGTAAAACTCTAGATTATTTGAAAGTAACATTGCAAAGCCTGTAGAATGAATAACTTTTCTCTGTCCTATATTTTCCAAAAAAAAAAAAGACAGAGGCCCCCAATTGAAACTAATAACTAACATTTACAAGGGTGATTAGCTCTTGAATGACTCAGTGTAATACTTTGACAGATCTTCATCCATCGCTGACGAGTATTGCATGCTATATTTTTAACAAATGATAACAACAATTAGTTTTCATCACTTTGCGAGCCTAAGCCTATTCCTTTTTATTTTAATAAGAGCTCCAGTGTCACACCCGTTCCAGCCATCCTTAGCGGTGTTCAAAGTGCCCATCCTCAAATACCTCTGGCCCCATGCCCTTGTCAGGGAGATCAAAGGAAAATAAGAGGCTTGGCGTTTATTTTAAAATCTTTTATTTTATAAAGGAAATGAACATTTTAAAATAACAGAAAGTCCAAACCATTTTTGAAGTGACTGGTTTGGATCCTGCTTGCTTCCACTTGGGATTGTTGTTTCTTTGGATCTGAAAGTCAAGCCACGGAGCTGGGACTAAATTCTCCCGTCTTGGCAACCTTCGCAGTCATGCCCGCGGCTCCACCACGATTAGCCAGGCAGACAGCGAAGTGTCTATGAATGGTTGCCTCTTCATCCCTGTCTGACCTACTGTAGTTTCCTGCTTTTACCTTTTAAATTGTGTGCCTATGGGCCTCCTCTTTTCTCTGAATAATTCCCAAATTCATCAGTCTTTTTTGTGATTAGGAGAGCCTCCCACATTCTTGAGATAGGAATAAATGTTCATATATCAAGGCAAAGTTCTATTTTTTTCTTTGAGAACCAAAATCTATAGATATTGTTGACAAAAATTGAAAAGATCTCTTTTTAGGTCCTACAAAGAGATGGAGGCATATGTTTTTCCCAACTTCTCAGGAGAGAGGTGATTTTGCTTTCCATCATTTGTCCTTGAAATACTCATTGCTTAAGACTATATCCTCAATAAAATTCACGAAAAGAGCCATTAATGAAATATCATTGTCTTGGCTGCCCCATTCTTACTTGTAGAACATTGGTTTTGAAGAAACAATGTTACGCTGACAAAACCCTTTTATAAGAAGTCCTTAGAAATATATTCATTCCCACAACCTGGAACAGTTATGCAGAGAGCTACCGTACAATTTCTTTTCAGCCTCGGATTTTATAAAGTATGCCTAAACTTGTTCAGTGCTGGTGTTTAGACCAATAATGGGGGTGGGGTGAAGGTGAAATATAAACTTTTCCTGAAGAGGAATCTTCCAAATTAATAGAACTGGACATCTCCTCGCATAATTTTCAGAAAATACTTACAAGCCTGTTGGCGGTGCTTGCTAGTTTACTACTTCTGTTTGCTTGAAAGCACATAGGAAAGGAAAATTTCACCCTCTTTTTTTTCATGTAATTACAGGTATTTAAAAGAATGAACTTGCATTTGGGCTCGCCTATGTTTCTCTCTTTCTCTGCCCATAGAGACTTTTCTTTATTCTGCTGTTTTGCCATCCATATGGCACTATATTCAGTTTGTGTGTTAAGGTCTGAATGAATGAAGCTTCCATAATATGAAACAGTAAAATGATGAGATTGACCCCAAAGCCCATTGTGTCTGTGAGGGAAAGTGGAAAGAGAGGGAGGTGTATGGGGGAGAACACAGAAGATGCTCTTGACTTTTGCCCTTTGAAGAGCAGGACGAAGCCTTTTCATTTCTGGCATGACACGATGGAGTGGCAGAGTCTTTGGCTGGACTAACGATGTTGACGTTTCATTTTCAGACATGTCAGACCCCCACATGAGAGAAGATACTGAGGCCTGTTGCCACAAACCCGTAGATCCGAACTTGTGGTGATAGTGCACACAAGCTTGTGTCTATAGGTATGTGTCTGTGGGCGATCTCACAGACCACGGGCTCTGCCTGTCTGCCATCCAAGCCCCTCCCACTTCCTTGATTCTGCCTCCCTTTCCCTTAGTTTCCGTTATGAGGGGCAGACGTGGAAAAAGGGGCCGATGGGGAGGAAGGAGGCCTTTTGTCCCGAAATGGATGAGGCTCTTCAGTGATCAGTCTATAGGTTGTCCTCAGTCCCTTCTCTCTTCAAACTCCTCTCAAGCTGTCAAACAAAGAACCTGGGCTTGCAGGCGAGGCAGCAGAAACTGGGGTGACTCAGACAATTTACTGTTGAGCGGTGAGTAGACACATATATAAGGGTTTGTTTTGTTTTCTATGAGCCTGCTTAATTGCTTTCAAAGTTATCTATTTTGGAAAGTGACAGAAACTTGTGTACAAGACCTGTTTCACCCTGCTTTGGGTTCTACCTTACAGCAGTTCTTCTTCTCCCATCGTGCTCCAAGGGCCATCAAATCAGTCTTTATCTTTAAAAATAAAATTAACGAGGGGAATGGGTGCCTAACTATTTATACTTCGGGACCAACCATGTAAGAAAAAGAATTTTTTTATAAAAAAGAAATGGCCCATTTAGGTCCAGCTTCATATTTGTCCAGAGCTGTTTTATAACTCTTCACCATGTTTAAAAGGCTGGAATGAAAATAATTTTATCCCCTTGCCTCTTAAATGTCACCATTGTGCCAGGATTGGAAAGCCAAACTGACTCCAGATCAAAGCAAAACTGGCTATATTTGTCTCATTCCAACAATGTGAACTGAAGAGTCTGTAAACAGAACCCAGGGTGAAAGTTGATCAGATTTGGATGACTCTAAAACTTTTTGCATTCCCTTTTGGTCAAACATAGCACCAAGAATCCCCTTAAGATATACATATAGGTGAAGCCTCCTTTAACAAAAACAGTCAATATGGAGTAGTTAGTTACTGAGTTAGCATCAGCAAAAAGTTTGACATTCAAATGGATACTTTTTTCTTTTTTTCCACTAAATGCTGTCTTCTCCTAAGAGCAACACAATTCAGGGGTAGATAAAGCTCTTTCTTCTATCAGATGAAATTTTGTATGTCAGAATTAGGAAGGTCTGGATATAGATGGATGTTGTTTAAAGAATACCAAGCTCTGCAAATGCTACAACCCGAGGATGTTGTCTGTATGTGTTTCCTTTGTGTTTACTCTGCAAAGCATTGAAGAAGGCAGTTTGTAGATCTCAACTTCCAGCTTGGCAAGAAATCAGAGCTTTATTCTAGAATGACGGAACATTATACCCCGAAGAAAAAGTCTGTCCCCATTGGTGTGTAGCATGTATAATTGTTTGCCCAAGGCCTTTATCTACCCATAAGCAAACAATCTATTTGGTTGGTTTTATATGCCCCTTTGAAGCGGTTGACTTAGAATGGATAGGCTGCTAGCAAATTAAACCTGAACCTTCCCTGAATAAGTGCTTAGGTTTTATGAAGGCAAAATCACATCTCTACACTTCATCCCTTTAACCTGCTATTAAATGTGCTACCAGTGGGACCGGTAGTACCTTCATGAATCCAGGGGCTGCTGAGCAGTCTCAATTCCCTCTATAGGAACAATGTTAAGACTGCAGGATGACCAGCAGGTGACTATCAGGTCATTTCTTTTAAGGGGGTTTTAAAAACCCATTACCCTAAGAATAAAGATTATGCAAAGTAGTCCATCATTTCAAAGTTTCTAAAAGGCCTAGGATATGATTCTTTGATTCACCTGGCTAGAAAATATTCTAGTGGAAAGCCCAAAGCCCCTGGACACTGGCCACAAGAAACAGGATATTAAATATTTTACAGATGATGAAATTCAGTGTTTTTCCCTTCTTCTATGTTCATGAATGAATGGTTCTGTAACTATTAATTATTCCCTTGGGACTCGCTCAGAGTGGACTAGATATTTTACAGGAAACTGCAGAAAGTAAAATAACTTCAGGTTTTCCTCAGAAAGACTCTAAATTTTAGAGTCTAAAATATATATTCAGTAGTCATTGCTGCATGAGGGTATAGAGAAAATGGGTATAAAATGAACTTGTTCTATTAAAATTCTCAAATTCTTATTATAAAAATATATTCATGAAGCTATAACACCAGGATACAGTTTAGATTTTTTTTTTAACAGAAAAAATTATTATTCCAAGAATTGTGTTTGATAAAGCAATTCACCCTATAGCACCAGAGTTTGGGGAGAGTGGGGGAACTGATATTTAATTTTGAAAGGGTTTCTTATTTGCATTTCTAAATTAATAAATGGATTTATCTTTATTGGAAAACAATGATAACTCTGAATATCAGAGTTAACTTTGAATATTAAGTTAATATGATTTCTTATTTTTCAGTGTACTTAACCAATCATTCCTCGGCATTTATTATATACTCTGGATCTTTGTCTGCTATACTATTTAACTCCATCAAATGTCACCTAGCCTCTCTAATTAGGATTTTAAAAGTTTCTTATGTCTGTAATAGTGCTGAAATTTTACAAAGAATTCAGTATGAATGACTCTTCCAAATTTGCAAAGATTTATTAACACCTAATGAAGTAGGAAGTAGCAACCCAGTCCAGTATTCTTGCCTGGAAAATTCCATGGTCAGAGGAGCCTGGCAGGCAATAGTCCAGGGGGTTACAAAGAGTCGGACATGACTGAGAAACTGAATACACACACACACACACACACACACACACACACACACACATTAACACCTAACATGTTGCTCAGTAAAGTATGAGTTGGAATAAAGCCACGTTTTATTTCAGTGTAACCATATGGCTAGACAATTTATAAGATGTATTCAGTCAACAAACCTTTATGAATGCTTACTTGTGTTCAGTACTTTGCTAGAGGTTGAAGATATTACTCTGACACCAAAAAACTGATTATCTTGTCAGGAGTCCCTTTGCACAATTGCTTGTCAGCCATATTGACACATACTGTAATGAATCACATATTTTAATCATAACATTTGTCCAACTTCCAAACACCAAATCAATACAGAATATGTTTATTAGCGGGGAGTCTCTGCTTTTCTATAATCTCAGACATTGTTCAAGATTCATTCTCCCTTCATTTGAGAAAATTGCTGCTGGTAGTGCTTAAAACCTCAATGTTCAGTAGTCTGAGAGTCTGGCTGAATTCAGAAAACCTTTAAAGTGTATTTTTTAAAGTTAAGGAGTACAATAGATTCTTTATACCTATAAGATATGTAACTACTGTTCTCCTATAAATGCCACTTATTTTTTCCTTTTCTTTTCAATAAGACTTTTATGACATCATTCCATATCATAATTGCATGTTGTTATTACATGCCTACAAATATTTACACTAATTATGTAATGAGCCATAATTGCACTAATACATGATAATGGGCTAAAATCAGTGTAAATAAACAAGGAAATTCACACAACCAAAAGAGCAGGGTGTTGAAAACCATTAGTATTCTAAGAGCAACATCTTTTTATCTTTGACCTCTAGAAGAAGAATGTACATGGAGAAGGATGAATGTTTCTGTTTCCAAATATTTAACATCTCTGTAAGCCATACATTTAGATGAACATACTAGCATTCTAGCACACTGAAATTGACTCTCTCTTTGTTGCATCTTCTTTTACTATCTCTCACCTGCCCTTCCACTGCCTTGTTTCCCATTTATAGGAGTTATATCCTAGCTGTGTTTATAGAATCAGGCAAATGATCAGTCGGTACAAGGAAACTGAAGGAAATTCACATTCAAAGGAAACAAAATGAATTCTATTTTCTTTTCATGTCCCAGTGGATGTTAAATTACATGCATAAGTTCGGATCTAGAGGCAGAGGACTCAGAGTTACTTTTTGAATTTCCATATAGATCCAGGACTTAAGGCATGTTTGCCAGGTTGAATACAGTCATTCTGCACTTTCCCCTGCTCTGGAATCTTGATAGCAAATCCACCTTCCTGTGATCGCAGTTGCAGTGTAAGTGGAAGAACAGGGAACCTGACATAAAATAAAAAAACACCTAGCCCTTAACTTTAGGTTGCTTTATACTCTCACTTAATCCATTCATTCATACATTTTTGTTCTCATGAACATGTTTTGAAGTCCCTACTATGTAGCAAATAATAGGCATGCAGGTGGCACTAGATTTGCAAAGGTGAGGAGTGCAGCCTCATCTTTAAATAGCTCCAGGTCTAGTGAAGGAGACAGAGAAGTGTTAATGTAATGGTGTATGCCTACATTTGAAATGTGTGTATGAAATCATGAGATTGAGAAAGAACTCTTTAAATTGAGGCTTGAAGGATGAATGGGAGTTTTCTTGGTAAAAGTAAGTTGCTAGTCTTTCCCCAAAACCAGGTAGCATTGATTCAAGAAAGGCAGCCTCCTCAATGTCAGTATGAGGGAATAGGGTTGGAAAAACTGGAGAAACAATCCTTTGCCAAGCTAATTGAGTAACGCTATCTTCGGTGTTTAATTGTCACCATAGAATTATCACTCTTTGAATCCCTGTGTGCCCAAACAGATCCTCCTCCAACTGTATAGGTTAGGCCCAGCTCCTCTGAGGAACAGCCTTTACCAAGCAAAACCAGAGTCTGCCTAAGCAATGAGGCGAAATGGCCATAGTGTAGTCCTCATTGGAAAATACAAACATGACCAAATACGGGAACACAAAGAGCTGGGAAGTCACCAGCCTGGTGAGTCTATCAGCTCCAGCACCGAACCGGGCCTGGGGGGAAGAAAAGACTCAGTTTTAAAATGAAAAATACAACCAGGGAAATTTATTCCTTATAAGGGAGGGATTGGGGGCAGGAGGAGAAGGGGATGACCGAGGATGAGATGGCTGGATGGCATCACGGACTCAATGGACGTGAGTCTGAGTGAACTCCGGGAGTGGTGATGGACAGGGAGGCCTGGCGTGCTGCGGTTCATGGGGTCGCAAAGAGTCAGACACGACTGAGCAACTGAACTGAACTGAAGGTAAAAGTAAAGTCAGCATTTTTATACGTTGTTAAAAGGAAAAGAACTGTTAGGGATAAACTTTGTGAAAAAGTGCTGAAATAGTCTAGTTTGGAAAATGGACACCTTATAAATATGTCAATTACATGATATACCTGATAAATACTATTGAGTAAATGTTTACCGTAACTTTTATATTATTTGTTTATGTCTAATTTGTTAATTGTCCTGTTTTCTGTATCTTCTCACCATATTTTAGCTGAAACTATTTCCTTTTGTCTACTGACCCTTTAGAGATTCTGGTTTTTCAGTTTCACGTTTGTCTTCCCCATTTTCTCTCCAACAAGGCGAGTTTAAATATTGGTCTACTTTCATTGTTCTATTAACAGATACCAGAGAATGTTAGATTGATCAGAACAGCAGCCATTATATAATCTTTCTATAATTTTCATGCACAAGTAATTTCAAGAAGGTTGATCTCGAGTATTTCCTTCCTTCCTGTCCACACAGTAATCTCGCGCCAAGGTTCTTGTGCTATTTGCTTTTGATGGTCTCTTGTGAGCGGCCCAAATAAGTGACAGCGTGAAGAACAGTTATAAGACTAACTTGTAATTTCATTGCTTAAGAAATGGCAGCTTTCCAGCCATTGTGACTGCATGCTCCCAGGTTGAGGTAGTAGGTTGTATAGTTTAGAATTACATCAAGGGAGATAACTGTACAGCCTCCTAGCTTTCCTTGGGTCTTGCACAAAGCAACATGCCAAGAATGATCATGGTTCCTCCAGGCCTTTTTTTTTTTCCCCCTAGGAAAGCCTATTAAAGGTAAGATTGGGTAGTTATTTTATTGGTGTTTTAGAATTCATGTTTCATTTAATTCTTATACCCATGCTACATTTTCATGTTTTGCTTCTTTGGGTTGGATTTTGTTTTACCAAAAACATGAGACTTTGAGAGATTCGATTATCAGTTATCCATTGTGAAAAGATTGCTGAATAACAACACAAAATCTCAGTAGCATATAACAATAAATATATAGTTCGCTCATAAGTCTGTGGATGCATGACTGAGAATGAGAAGTTGTTCTGGTCTTGGTTGTTCTCATTCTCTCCAGCTGTCAGATGTAGGATGGGTTACTAGAATGACCAGGACAATTCAGATCTATTCCATGTGTCTCATACTCCAACAGGCTGGTCCCAGCACATTCTTATGGTGGAGGAAGAGGAGCAAAAACAATAACAGGCCAAATTGACTTAAATATTTTTAAAAGCAAGCTTATGCCTGCTTTATGCTTACTAATAATTCATTGGCCAAAAGAAGTCACATGACCAGGCATGGCAACAAAGTTTGATGGTAAAGGGCATGAACTCAGAAAGGCATGACAGATCAGACTGTTCTTGCAATTACATTCTACTTTCTTAACTTTCACCAAATCGAAAGCAATCATGTATCCTCCATCTTAGGAAGCTCCCAGGATCAAGAACCACGTTTGTGAATTTATACTTTGGATTTTAGGTGAAGCAGATCTTTGACTGAATGCTGTTTATATCCCTGTTAATGAGTGTGATATCCTCCAACCACTTCCCTGGGGAAAATACCAAGAGACTGAGATAGCAGTAGTGTGGATAGATTGTCTCAGCATACAAGGCTTTGTAATTTCATGGTGATAACTAATGAACAGTGGGGATTTTGCCTGATTTAGACTGACCTCATACAACCTTCCCTGGTAGCTCAGATGGTAAACTGTCTGCCTACAATGTGGGAGACCTGGGTTTGATCCCTGGGTCAGGAAGATCCTCTGGAGAAGAAAATGGCAACCCACTCCAGTATTCGTGCCTAGGAAATCCCATGGAATGAGGAGCCTGATAGGCTACAGTCCATGGGGTTACGAAGAGTCAGACACAACTGAGTGATTAACATTTTCATACAACCTACAGAGCATATGAGCAGCACTATAACTCAGTATTTTGGCTGAACCTGTTTCTCCAAGTTTAGATACTTCTCAGTAGAAAATACAGAAAGGTGATCAGAAAGTGATTAATGAGGTTATTCTATTCATTTTACTATTTCCTGACACTTAAATATATAACGTGTAGAAGAAAATGGTTTAGCTATCTAACTATAGCTCTCTCTTCACTACCACCTCCTACTGCCACATTTTTTAAAAGATGTGATCACTGTGTAACCATTTTAATTCCATGCTCAAGTATTTTCATGGTGAATCATAGTGACTGTGACATCACTAACAGGTCAAGGATAACTAGTCCCAATTTGATGATGAAGCACAGCAAAAGGTCCCACTTGTATAGGTCTTTGTATAGGTCTTCAGCAAAAATAGGAGCAAGACCCTCAGGCTTATGTATGGTCTTCATTTCTTAGCTAATTCATCCATCCTTTAGAAGAGCCTGGGGCCTTACTCTGGAAGATACTGTCATTACTTTGTCACATTTATTATGAGTTTGATGGGAAACACAGTTACTACCTGTGTCTGTGTTGGCTAAGAGTTTGTATATTAAACATCTGTAGCCACTTGACATATAAGGACCTACTTAATATTGTTTATACATTTATAAAGCTTTTTTTTAAATCGAATTACCTTCCCATACAAAACAATGGTGTCCTCTCCTTTGCTGTGGCATAAACTTGAGTGATTTCACACAGCCATAGTTTCCAAAGGCAAAGTAGTGTTTGGGATCTTGTTTCTGAAAACAGACTAACTTTCATTATGGTTGAATTTCTCCTGACTTTGTAATAAGGTTGCATCCACCAGAGTTCAAATCATGTTGTCTTTGCTTTCAGAATGACTGTGGTATCTAGAAAGTCATACCTTTGCGTTTTTCAGCCAGTAGCTCATGGTAGGACAAAGAGTTTGGGAACTGCATGGAAAATAAATTATGGAGGCTACTTTAGAAGCAACTTAGTCTCATCAGTAATACATGGGTAAAGTATTCTTCAAAATGATTTCATTCCTTATCTTCATCTTTGGTGAGTATGGGTTCTGTTTCTCAGAGAAACTCTTCACTGAATTTTATATCTGAAAGTCATTCTTAGTCCCAGAAATCCCAAGTACACAATTAATGCAATAATTATAGCTTGACTTCTGAGAATTAATCTTGGGATTTAAGAAGAAAAAAAATTGTTGCAGCATGCTACATTTTTTAATACCCTCAAAATTATAATATCTATAATGGGTGATGTGAATGCTATTTTAACTTTTCAAAATCTAGTGATTTAGTGCAGCTATTTTCTAGCACGCTGATAAGTTTCAAAGCGTAGACATGTTACTGGCAACTTGACCATCTTCATCAACAAGAAATGTTTTGCTGGCACAATTTAAGGAGGCTCTGACAGTTAGTATGGTGAGTTTATAAACTTTTCTGAAGACATGTCACCTGTATTTCTTTATTTGTGCATATCAGATTCTTTTTGACTTGGTTTGTCAGTAGAAGCATTTAACTAGCATGTGATAACACAGTCAACCCCTTCTGGTACTGGGTGATTATACATTTCCAAAGTCATTTATACAGGTGATTATACAGTTCCAAAGTTTGTCAGGACAAACACTAGCCTTCTCCGAGTTGGTTTTGGCTCATGTCTTCACTGAGCATTTCTGAAAGACCCAGGGAGGACTAAGTAAACCAAGTTTTTGTTAATTCAGTCAATATATATTGGGTTTGCTAAAGAATTCCTTTGCGTTTTTACATATGATATTGACATCTTAATGAAATTTTGAGCCAACCCAATGTTTTCTAACTATTTAGTGCAAGTTTGGACTGCAAATAGAATAATACCCTACCTCATTACTATTCTGGTCCCACTATTTCCCCTACGTCTCTTGCCCTCCAAATTCTAACTCCACCACAACACTTGAATTTCGGTTCCAAGAGAGACTGATATTTGATGATCTTTAATAGTTTCTTTCTCTAATAGTTGTTCTTCTAAGTTCTATTGAATACTTCCTTTAAATAGCATGTATCAAACTTTAATTACTGTGAACCCCTCAGGGATCTTGTTAAAACGCAGGTTCGATTTAGGAGGTCTGAACAGGGCCTGAAATGTGGCATTCATACAGACTCTCAAGTGAGGCTGGTGCCATTGGTGTGTGGAGCACACTTAACTGGGTAGCAAAGTTTTACCTAATCAAATGTTTCTAAATTCCAAGATGGTCAGACACTTAGGCTGAAGGAAAAACATTTGGAGACAGCTTTGCATCTTTAGATAAGTACAACAGATTTCCTCTTTAATTGCAATTACACAGTTTATCTTTTACAAATGTTTTAGTTTCTTTCACTAATATAGAACCCTAAGATGCCACATTATGAAAGTTGCACTTTAGAAACAAGGACCTTGTGACATTAAGTTTAGTCCTAAGATCTTCATATGGCCCTGATTATTCAGTATACACATCCTTAATTAGAGCCTGTAAAGAGAATCCACTGGGGGCATGAGCGCAGGTACCAAACCTGGTTTTGCCCTACTCAAGTAATTTAAGCCTCCTGAACATCAGTGCCCAGTTACGCAAATCTTTGGACTAGAACTGGTCTATTCTTCGGGACTTTTCAAAGGAATATTCTGCAATTCTGGGACTGTCATTCAAAAATGGTAGATGGCAGTGACTAGAATTTTACTTCTTAGCCTCCATATTCTCCTGCCTTATAACATAAAAGTGGAAATTTCCACTTCTACGTCCTTACTGTCAAAGGGACATGAGCAGAATAGTAAGAAACAATTTGCAGTAATGGTTACCACACCAAGCTGCTAACACAGAAAGCCACATTAAGGCAATGGAAAAAAAAAACCAGCCTAAGAAAACAGTAAATATTAATTCCCTTGTTCCTTCCATGGTTTGTAGATCATTAGGATAATTAAAAAAAAGTAAATTAATTTCTGCCTAGTTAATGTCTGTGAACAGGGTTAAAAGCACTGAATATCATTTTACAGGAGAGATTATCTCAGTGGTAAGCGAGAGGGGGCTATGTCGGGCAAGTGAAATTCACCACCTCCTTCCCTGGTTCCTGTTTGAGCTCTTTCTAAACAAAAATTATGTGCTCGTGCTCCACCGCCAACTGCAGTATGGAGCACACGAGAGCTTCTGTGGCCCTTCTCAACCCTTTTACATCAGTCACAGAACTCCCACTGTTCTGTGCTAATGCAAAATGCAATAACGTGTAGCATCAGGACATCTCTGAGTCAAGAGGTTAACGGAAAACACATCTCCCATTGTGTTCCTGCAGCTCTGATACTGTTAATGGTGAAAACACCATGGAGACAAATAGATCTCTCTTTATTCAGGAAGCTTTGAGTGAAGAGAAAATATATATGACATCTTTACAACATGAGAGCCCTCTCTATATGGTGCATTAAGGAAGGATGGGGGAGGGGAGAGGTTCATGTAACATCATGCTTCATAAAGCTTGAATCTTGTCTAGGGGGAGTTTTCCGTTGCCTTCATTTTCATTCCGTTGCTCTAATATTAATAAATTCTTCCAATTATGGAGGGGGGGGGGGGAATGAGATTTAATCTTTCAAGGTACAAATTCAGAGAAAGAGGACTCTTTGGATAAGTATAGTGGAAGCCTTTATGGAGTATCTTCTAAAATGTGTCAGGAAGAGATGTGTGATGACATAACTCCCTTTCTCATCCTACTCTTATATATCTTCCCTGTCTCTGTTGTGTGCTTCCATCTTCCAGATAGAGATTATGGACCAATATACTTGTGACAGGAAACCAAGGCAACCCCCCCCAAACCCACATTATAATTATGCTGAGATTTTTAGTTAAAAATTACCTGAAAGTAGATTGAATGTTTTATATGGCCATATAAAGATCAGTGTGATCTTATCCATTCACTTGAGAATGTCCCTTGGGAAAATCTTAGTCAGGGTTATTTCTTGTTCCTATAGAACTTTAAAAAGAAGTTTGTTTTATAGTTTATGAATTGCAATCAGAAGCTAAAATTGTGGTATTCTGTTCTTTAGGACCTAAAGACTTTTCAGTCTGTAGTTAAAAATTCTGGATCAAGAATCTATTTTGGGAAGGTATCTGCACAGGTTTAGATGTACCAAATAATATCAAAATTTTAATGCTATGTGTAGTTTTTGAGGGAATTCCCTAGTGGCTCAGATGGTAAAGAAGCTGCCTGCAGTTCAGGAGACCCAGGTTCAATCCCTGGGTCCTGGGTCAGGAAGATCCCCTGGAGAAGGGAATGGCTACCCACTCCAGTATTCTTGCCTGGAGAATCCCATGGACAGAGTAGCCTGGTGGGCTACAGTCCATGGGGTTGCAAGGAATTGGACACGACTGAGTGACTAACACACACACACATAGTTTTTGAAGCACTTGAAGGATATACATTATTGATTACCACTCAGTTCAGTTAGATGACTCCACTGGGAGGGGAAGAGTAAGCATTTGCATCCAGCTTTTGCATTGGACTGGACACTGGTTTTCAAACCAGGCTGATGTCCTTCACTACTGGTACTCTAATTGTTGATTCTTTTGCATCAAGGCAGCCAAATGTCATGTATAAAAGTTCATCAAGTCTGGGAAACAAGAAAAGAACTTTCAGAATGGCTCATTGTTTAATGAATAAGGCCTCAAGTGTTCTGTGGTTGCTGTTTTAAAATTTGAGGAAAATGTATAGAATCCAAATCATAACTTGAATTCCAAATCGGAGCAGATCATGCTCAGTTGTGAGGCTGCAGAGTTATAGCAAACTGTTGTTCAGCTGCTAATAAGCAACTTCCAAGCATAAATGGGACACTCGTGTTGTGTGTTCTGAATCCTCTAAAGGGTTCTTCGTTAATCTATTTGTAGCTTTTTGTTATTGAGTAATGGAGTGCTGCTAATACACTGGAATCTGTATGCAAAACACATTAAATCAAGCATAATTCAAGGAGAATATATATCACCAAAGACTGAATAGAAAGGTACAGAGTGAACTTATGGGAATTAAACTTTGTGGGGTGAGGTGGGGTGGGCTGGGGTAGGGAGAGTAAACTTTCTATTACTTTCCATGACCACCAAGAAGCAGAGTTTTCTGGTTAACCAGTATAGTTTTGGGGACTTCCCTGGTGGCTTGGATGATAAAGATCCGCCCAGGCTCAATCCCTGGGTCAGGAAGATCCCCTGGAAAAGGGAACAGCAATCCATTCCAGTATTCTTGCCCAGAGAATCTCATGGAAAGAGGAGTCTGGTAGGCTACAGTACGTGGGATTGCAAAGAGATACAATTGAGTGACTAACACACACACAATATAGTTTTCAACAAAGTCACCATATATGAGGTTCATGAATGACCAAATTAAAAAATAAAGGTTATATTCTGCTTAAGGCTAAGGTTGTTCTGAATATGATATTCTTGAAGATTTATAAGTTATTTAGAATTCAGTATGCTTCAAGACCCCCATTATCTTGTATAGTTATTCAACAGTTGATGTGTAGAAGTGCCAATTACAGACCTCACACTGGCAGAATACTGGTTAAATTAGATTTCACCATTTATGTTCCACAGCTTAAGCTGGAAACTTGTGTTAATATTGACTGTGATCTCATCTAATGGAAAAGTGCCAAAATTCTCTGTTGCAAATGAAACGGTCTTCTTAAGCAATGTACCACAATTCTTAGTTATGAATACAGCATATACATTATCCTGTGATCTTGGAGGGTTCTAAATTTAGCCAGTTCTCTTGGCTAGTCTCTGCCTTGCCAGATGTCCTCTCTACCTTTTCCCATCCTGTTCTGTGCTCTTGGAGGTTGGCCTTCATGGGCTGTCCAACAGTCTCTTGCCTTCTGGCTTCCGCGTGTGTTTGGTGAGAGGGAAGCACCAGCAGGAGACCCAGGGGAGCAAGCAGGTCAGTTTAGTGCATATCAACCCCGTGGCCTTGTTCTCTCAGACCTAGGTGGCTGATGACTTCCTCTCTTGTCAGTCCTCAGATACCTCCCCATTTCTTTTTAATCTCTCTTAACTCTGCTTGATCTTTGCAAATAATACTTTGACTAACTTCCCTTTGCTTCCCCATCAGTCTACCATTCTCCTGTCCAGACTCTGATTTTCCAGCTAAGTCTTTACAAGCTAGATAACAGAAATTAGTCCCTTACGTCCCACCCTGCGTGGACATGAGGGATGGCAGAGTAGATATGTATCTTCTCCATAATACTATAAGCTCTGGAAGGGCAGGGGCCATGTCTAATGCCCTTTATAATTTTCAGCAACACCTGGGGGTTGACCTAGGTGTTAGGCTTAGCCCATGGTGCATGCTTAGTCAACACGGAGAGTCTTACTGAGTTCCTCTGGGATCCTTAAATTTGTTATCGACTTAAAATGGATTGTAAGCTCTTGATGTAGGATGTATACTTCAGAAAGTCAAGGACCACATTTTTTTCAGCATTTTTAGTATACTCTCATGTGATACAAATACTGTACCTACGTGAAATACTAACTCAATAAAAACAGAAGATTTACTCCATGGGTTAGATTGATTCGTGTTTAGTAGATGAGAAACAATTATGTTTAAAGTGTTTAGATCTAATTTTTCTTTTACATTATCATTCCCTACTATTTGTTATTTTTTTCCTATTTGTGTTATTTTTTGTATATTTGTTTATATGACTTTTACTTCTTCATTTGTATTGATAGTTTTCTGAAAATAATGTAGGTAGAAGGAACATGCCTGGTGCAGTTAAAATAGGACTTAAGAACTGCAGAATAAAAAGAATAGCTACCAGAACAGGTATCTTCACTATTTCTTTGTAGTTCACATTGCCAATTTACTCTTTGACTTTCACCATAATGCCAGACCCCTCCATACTTTGTTTGAAAATTATTCCCAATTCTATGAAGTGTAGCAAATATAGAAATAGAAAGCACTTTGATTCTGAAAGTAATAAGCTGTTATCATATTGTATTCTACTGTATTCACTTCCTACTTTGCTCAAACCAATGTTTTAACATCTAATTGCTCCAAAATTTGTGAAAAACAGGAAAAACAGTTTGGAAGAATTTGCCTTTGGACTTCCAAAGAAGGGAAACTGCCTGGTTAGTTCAAAGAGCAGACTCCTCACTGTTCATATTTTGAAAACAAGATCATTTCTTCAACAAACGGAGGGGGTTGAAACACTGTGAACTTAGATTAAGTAAACTTTGTGTCTCCTTGATAAGTGAAACTGTTTAATGATAATTTTATTAGTCCACTTGGGAAGTGACCAAAGCACTGTCAGATAAGTTAAAACCAAAGAAGCACGGAAAATATTTTTGCCAACTGTTTCTTCTTGGCCTCTTGGCAAAGATCAACAATTACGTTCCCTATCTAGGGACTATCTCTTGTGGGCCAGACCGGATGATCTAATGGGTCTTTATAATCTCTAAATACTGTGACTTTTATCCCCAAGTGAACTACATAGTTTATTTACATAGAAACACACTCACAGGCTTAAGGAAATGCAGTATGACTAATGGTAAGAAAAGTGAGCCAGGATGACTTAAGTGACTTTTTTTTTCTAAATAGGATAAGTAAATTAAAATCATAGACGTCCTCTCTAGTTCTCTTCCAGCATCTCAATATGTAGATCTTAGATGTCAGAATTTCCCAGTAGTGAGAGAGTTTCATACCACCAGCAAATTATAAACATGTTTGCCTGTTAAATCAGCAAACCTTTGCTGTGCTTATCCAGAAAGCTCTTCAATGGAGATTTGGTTTAATTGTTTTAATTTCACATTCTGTTCTGGGCACATGGGAAATTAGAAATGTTGGGAATGATAGGAAAATAAAAATTGCTAGAAAAATATGAGCATTATAAAGAAAGCGTATTCACTATTCATTTCAACATTATTAAGAATGTGTTTTTGTAGCCTTGGGCTACATTTATCTAGAAAAATGATGCATTGGGAGGAATCTTATTATTAATAAAAAAATTGTTTCCTCAGGACTTTGTTGGCAAAGAGAACATTTTTGAGGTCTCTTTTCTTTCTCTATGTTATATAAATATTTCATGCTTTCTCCATAAGGTAATACTTTGAATAGTGTATCTGGGACTAAAAGTCAAAATTTTTGTTCTTGATGCTTTTAAATTTTTTAACCAAATCTTCTCCATACTTGATATTGGCCCCCCTTAAAAATAAATATAAGGACAGTCAAGAGATCTTATTTCCAGAAGGCCTGAGTTTCTCAGTTGATTTCTTGCCAACTCACTCTGGAATACACAGGGTAGAAGAATGTGGTTAAGATACACCAATTGAGCAGGCAGATAATAAAATCCTAACATTACCCATAGATTGTGTTCAGGAGACAACTGGACAAATTTCAGGGTGATCTTTATTTTCAGAGGTGGTGTCCGGATGCTGATCCTTTCTGATGAAAATAGTGTTTATGAGGAATTCTCTCTGGGGGCTTGATCAGTGAGACATCCATTCTATCATGCTTTCTGCTTTCAGAGCCCTGATGTATCATTTGGAAATCCCTTCTATTTCAGCCCTGACGAGTGGGGCCATATAAATATCACACATTGTTTTCTGACACCCTATTGCTTATTACACAATTATGTTGCTCATCCATAAACTAAAGCCTTTCTTAAAAGATGATTATTTTTCCACAGATTCCCTTATAGTATATGCTGAAAGCCCCAATAAGTCACTCCCAGTCACCTCTGTCATGAGAAGACAGTTCTCATGGTCATTTCCCATATGGGGTGAAGCATGATTTCTCATCCTGCAGTCTCATGGTTTAAGTGAGAATACCACCCTCATGGATATAGCTCATTTTTTTTAACCAATTCAAAATCAAGTATTTATTAAATGTGGGAGCAGATTTTTCTTCCAGAAGTCACTGTTTTTGTCAATTGTATGAATTCAAATGGAATTTTGAAAGTTTGTTTTTAACAGATATCTGTAGTTACAATGACAAATGTATTATGTGCTATGATGCTGTGAAAATTCATTGCTCAAGCTAAATAATGAAATATTTGTCTATATCCTTTTTTTGATATGTAATTTTAAAAAAGACTTTATTTTTTGATGTGGACCATTTTAAAACTCTTTATTGAAATTGTTACAGGGTCATTTCTGCTTTATGTTTTGGTGTTTTGGCCAAGGGGCATGCAGGTTCTTAACTCTCTGATCAGGAATTGAACCTGCACCCCCTGCATTGGAAGCCAAAGTTTTAACCACTGGACCACCAGGGAAGTTTTGCCTATATATTTTTATATCTCCTAATAATTAAAAATTTTATATTTTTGTCAAGAGTCTTAAAATGTGAGCATGCACCTTGCTCATTCCTCATACCAGACACCTAATAACTCCACTGCCCAGTCCAACCAGTACCCCTGGGGAGACAAGCAGGGAAGAGCAGAGGCCATAGGCTCCGTGGATATAGCTCATTTTACTAATTTATCTCAGTTTAGATTCTCATCAGGGCTTCTGTGGTAGCTCAGATGGTGAAGAACCTGCCTGCAAGGCAGGAGACCTAGGTTTGATCCCTGGGTCAGGAAGATATCCTGGAGAAGGGAGTGGCTACCCATTCCAGTATTCTTGCCTGGAGATTTCCTAAATTCTAAATGAAGCTGAAGCTCCAATACTTTGGCCACCTGATGAGAGCAGCAGACTCATTGGAAAAGACCCTGATGCTGGGAAAGGTTGGAGGCAAAAGAAGACGATGGCCAAGGAAGGAGATACTGGGCAGCATCACCAATTCAATGGACAGGAACTTGGGCAAACTCCGGGAGATAGTGAGGGACAAGGAGGCCTGGTGTGTTGCAGTCCATGGGGTTGCAAACAACAAAGTGTCTCATCACGTATTCCACCTATGACTTAACTTTGTTCTCAGTTACTTTCATAGCTTTGAAATGATCCTAAAACTTAGAATCCTGTCTAGGGCTTCTTCATGGCTGAGGATACTTTTGTTTTTCTGGTTTGTGTCTTCCCAAGTCAAGCTGGAAGGTCACCATTTGTCTCTGTTTCCCTCTCACCTCCCTCAGGCAGCTCTTTCTTCTGTGTTCATGTAATACTTTGTTCAAACAGCTGCCCCATCATATGATGTGAATGTTACACATGTCTGTCTTACTGATAGTTTTTGTGAATTCTTTGATGGAATGGACACCATTTTAATCATCCTTCTCTTCCCAGGCTGACACATAATAGTTATTTAATAAGTGTTGGTTCAGTTGAATCACATTTTCTTTCAATAAACAGTTGTTGACAGGTCTGTGATTAGGAAATATTAAACTCAGATAGCCCACCTTTGTATACCTCACACTTAAGTTCTGTATTATAGTATTCTGTAACATCTAGAGAATTTTTTCCTTTCATTCCGGTATTGTTTCAGCGCACGAGACTGAATCTGAAATAGGGTCAATAGCCAAGTCAAAATAGGGTGCCATTGAAGCTTGACTTTTAAAAAGTTTTCCTCAGGATGTTGGGAGTTGCTAGAAATTAAAGGGTTTATTAAGCTACAAGAGCAAGAATAAGCCCCAAGAGAAGTATTTGCATGCTTATCAGAACAAAATTGACTAAGTTTGATCACTTAATTTTTATTTCACAGTAATCTCATGCAATTTCCCTGCAATGGGACAAAGCACTAGGGAAGTCATCTCCCTTGATATTGTACCCTTTTCTGCACTGCTCACTGAGTGCAGATAGAACTATCATGGTCATGAAGATGATGGATGGTTGTCTTTGATGTTACTAAGCTTCCACAGTTGTTGTAGCTTCCTACTGAGTTACATTTCTAGTAGAGTTTTTGAAGTGGTTTTTAACTAAGGAATATATTTTATGATTCTGGTGGTGGTGATGGTAATTTTTTTCATTAGTATTCATGATGCAAGCAGAATAGACACTAAACACTAAGTTACTTTTTATACTTAATCAAAATTTTAAAAGTCCTTCAAATGAAGTAATGTACCATTACAATAATATCCATTCAATTTAAGAATTCATTGAATATACTTTGTCTTCTGTTCTTTTACTTTTTAATCCCAGGGATGAAATAATTCTTGCTATCTAGAAGGATTTCAGTACAACTGTACCTAAAGAGTTGATGTCACAATAATTAATCACTCATCAGTTTATCCAATCAATTTTACTTTATCAAATGACTGTTAACTTACTACTGTTTTGTTTGCTTTTTCCCTATGTCTATTTCAGGTTTTAATCTATCAATAATATGAGCTACTAACAGTGTTTTTAGTCTTCTCTGTTATACAGAGATCATATTATATATACATATATATACTTATGTATATTATGTCCATACCCATATTCAGTTCAGTTCAGTTCAGTCGCTCAGTCGTGTCCGACTCTTTGTGACCCCATGAATCGCAGCACGCCAGGCTTCCCTGTCCATCACCAACTCCCGGAGTTCACTCATATTAGGCATATATATATTATATATATATATATATATATATATACACTTTATATATATATACTTTATACTTTATATATATATATACATGTATCTTTATCTATCTATCTATATAAAGTAGTTTACTGAGCATTTGTGCTAGATGTTGTGATGAATGCAAGATAGATATGTTTCCTGCCCTCAAAGATCTTGAAATGTAGTGAGGAGAATAAAATAATTACTTAAAAACACAAATGTACTAAGTACAGTTCCAGAATGCTTGGTGAGTCAGAGAAAGAGAATATTTCCAAATATTGAAGCAGAGTAGGCTTCATAGAAGAGATGTATTTTGAGCCGGGACTTAAAGAATGGGTAAGATTGTGAGGGATAGAGACTGGGGATAAGGTATTTCTGACAAAAGGAAAATATAAATAAGGGGCTTGATTAAAGAGAAGAAGGACCTATGTAAGAATGGAAATAGTCCATTCAGGCTTAGACATAGTATGAAAATGGATTTAATAGAAGAAAAGCCTTTACAAGTAATCTGAAATCAGTTCTTCAAGGGACTTTAATGCCATGTAAAGGTGTTTGGAATTTCACCAGGTAGCTATGTACTGTGTACTTTAAGATGATTAATTAGCTTATAAAGTGGACAGGACAGGATGGGGGGAGACTATTATTTAAGGACTTATTACCATAGACAGGTGATCTGTGCATCAGTCTGAATTAGAGTATTGGCAATATGTATAGAATGGAGGGACTATTTGACAGATCCTGTCTGTGCAATTAGATTTCAATAGTAGATGAATAAGGATGGTAAAGATTTGTTGAAGGTTGATTGAGTAAATTAATTTATTTTGGATTTTAACAGTATCTTGTGAACGTTTGCAGAAATACTTGGCAGACCAGGAATGGAAGTAGAAGAAACAAATGGTGATTACTCAAGGTCATAATTTGGAGAATTAAAAGATGTAAAAGGTCAAAAGATAATATGTCTTTGGGTGCTAGTGGAAGCATCACTGAAATGACTTCACAAGTGTTACTGAATTAAGTACAGCTAGATAGGGTTTCCCTCATAGCTCAGTTGGTAAAGAATCCGGCTGTAGTGCAGGGGACCTCAGTTCAATTCCTTGGTTGGGAAGAGCCACTGGAGAAGGGATAGGCTACCCACTCCAGGATTCTTGGGCTTCCCTGATGGCTCAGAGGTAAAGAATCTGCCTGTAATGCAGGAGACCTGGGTTCAATGCCTGGGTTGGGAAGATCCCCTGGAGAAGGGAAAGGCTACCCACTCCAGTATTCTGGTCTGGAGAATTCCATGGACTCTACTATGCAGTCCGTGGGGTTGCAAAGAGTCAAACACAACTGAGCGACTTTCACTTCACTTCACTTCAGATAGGACTGATTGTCTTGGGGGATATAATGAAATTTTGGAGTTTCTATGTCACAAATTGAAATTGAATAGATTTACTAGAAGTGAGGAGTGGATGTGTGAAAATTAAGAGAGGCTTTCCTGAGGTTGAGACTGTTCCAGATTTTGATGAACTTCAAGTTGTGGCCAGGTGTACTGATGACTAAAATGAAAAGGAAATCAGTTTCACTGGGCTTGGTGAGGCCGAGGCACTGAGAAGACCCTCAGTGTAGCCAGGGTGGGGGAAAGAAAGGCTGTAAACTGAGATAGAACTAATAATAGNTATATATATATATATATATATATACACTTTATATATATATACTTTATACTTTATATATATATATACATGTATCTTTATCTATCTATCTATATAAAGTAGTTTACTGAGCATTTGTGCTAGATGTTGTGATGAATGCAAGATAGATATGTTTCCTGCCCTCAAAGATCTTGAAATGTAGTGAGGAGAATAAAATAATTACTTAAAAACACAAATGTACTAAGTACAGTTCCAGAATGCTTGGTGAGTCAGAGAAAGAGAATATTTCCAAATATTGAAGCAGAGTAGGCTTCATAGAAGAGATGTATTTTGAGCCGGGACTTAAAGAATGGGTAAGATTGTGAGGGATAGAGACTGGGGATAAGGTATTTCTGACAAAAGGAAAATATAAATAAGGGGCTTGATTAAAGAGAAGAAGGACCTATGTAAGAATGGAAATAGTCCATTCAGGCTTAGACATAGTATGAAAATGGATTTAATAGAAGAAAAGCTTTACAAGTAATCTGAAATCAGTTCTTCAAGGGACTTTAATGCCATGTAAAGGTGTTTGGAATTTCACCAGGTAGCTATGTACTGTGTACTTTAAGATGATTAATTAGCTTATAAAGTGGACAGGACAGGATGGGGGGAGACTATTATTTAAGGACTTATTACCATAGACAGGTGATCTGTGCATCAGTCTGAATTAGAGTATTGGCAATATGTATAGAATGGAGGGACTATTTGACAGATCCTGTCTGTGCAATTAGATTTCAATAGTAGATGAATAAGGATGGTAAAGATTTGTTGAAGGTTGATTGAGTAAATTAATTTATTTTGGATTTTAACAGTATCTTGTGAACGTTTGCAGAAATACTTGGCAGACCAGGAATGGAAGTAGAAGAAACAAATGGTGATTACTCAAGGTCATAATTTGGAGAATTAAAAGATGTAAAAGGTCAAAAGATAATATGTCTTTGGGTGCTAGTGGAAGCATCACTGAAATGACTTCACAAGTGTTACTGAATTAAGTACAGCTAGATAGGGTTTCCCTCATAGCTCAGTTGGTAAAGAATCCGGCTGTAGTGCAGGGGACCTCAGTTCAATTCCTTGGTTGGGAAGAGCCACTGGAGAAGGGATAGGCTACCCACTCCAGGATTCTTGGGCTTCCCTGATGGCTCAGAGGTAAAGAATCTGCCTGTAATGCAGGAGACCTGGGTTCAATGCCTGGGTTGGGAAGATCCCCTGGAGAAGGGAAAGGCTACCCACTCCAGTATTCTGGTCTGGAGAATTCCATGGACTCTACTATGCAGTCCGTGGGGTTGCAAAGAGTCAAACACAACTGAGCGACTTTCACTTCACTTCACTTCAGATAGGACTGATTGTCTTGGGGGATATAATGAAATTTTGGAGTTTCTATGTCACAAATTGAAATTGAATAGATTTACTAGAAGTGAGGAGTGGATGTGTGAAAATTAAGAGAGGCTTTCCTGAGGTTGAGACTGTTCCAGATTTTGATGAACTTCAAGTTGTGCCAGGTGTACTGATGACTAAAATGAAAAGGAAATCAGTTTCACTGGGCTTGGTGAGGCCGAGGCACTGAGAAGACCCTCAGTGTAGCCAGGGTGGGGGAAAGAAAGGCTGTAAACTGAGATAGAACTAATAATAGAATTAAAGTGCCCCCAAACTGGATGAAAGTCAGAGACAAATGTCCATTCATCTTCATATTTCCATCTCTAAGAAAAGTGTGATACTGTAATTGGGCAAGTCTTAGTGAAGAAGCCCCACTCTTTCTGCTGAGTTCTAATAAGTGAAGAATTTTCAGTTACTTTCTAATTTTCTGAGAATTCAGTCCACCTTTTGGAATGTAGAATTGTACTTATTCACTAAAGGCAAGAATATAACTTCACAGTCATTGGACGTGTTTAAAGGTACAGTCAGTCCTCATTATTGATGAATCCCATATTTGCAAATTCACCCACTGACTAAAACTTATTTACTTGTAAACTCGAATTAACATTGGTGGTGCTTTTGTGGTCAATTGCAGACATGTGCAGGGCAGCGAAAAATTTGTGTTGCTGGTGTACACCACCTCCCAGCTGGGGTTGACCAGTATGACTCTGCCTTCTTGTTGCAGCTGTCGTACTGTGTCCTTTGGGGGACTGATTTATTTATTCATTTATTTTTAATTCAATGAATTTTTTTTTTTTTTACCATTTTTTGTTTGCATCTTTGCACGTTTTGTTGATGATTTTGCTGTTTAAAATGGCCTCCAGGAGTAATGCTGAAGTGCTGCCAAGTGTTCCTAAGCACAGAAAACTGTGATGCTCCCTATGCAGAAAATGCGGGTGTAGACGCACTTCATTCACACAAGCTATGGTGCTGTTGGCCATGAAGTCAATGTTGGTGAATCACCAATATATATTAAACAAGATGTCTTCAAACAGAAACATACATAAAACAAGATTATGTACTGATCAGAGGCTTGTAGGAAACGACCCCTGTATTTCCCCCAGGAGGAATTCTTCAGTATTCCCTAATTCGATATTCTCAGCTCTCTGTAGAAAGTAACTGCTAAACATAATGGAAGTCAACTATGCTTTGTTTCCATTAAAGATATTTGGGTCCCCACTCAAGTTCCTTTTGACTCATGACCATTACCTCTGAAAAGTGTATGAGCTTTGCATAAACACTATTTTCTTATTAATTGGTTGATGAAACCAAAATATGATCTATTTAAATTGTATTTTGAAGGAATTTTAGACCTATGGACAAGTTGCAAAATAGTACAATGTTTATCTGGATTCCCCTAATGTTAACATTTCTATAACCACAGTTAAATTATCATAACCAAGAATTTAACATTGTTATAATGCTATTAATACTAGCTTATTACACCTTATTAGAATTTCTGTTTTCCTTTAATACCTGTTTTCTGGTCCAGGCAGCATTCTGGGATTCCACATTGCATTTGGTCTTGTTCCTTCAGTTCAGTTCAGTTCAGTTCAGTCGCTCAGTCGTGTCCAACTCTTTGCAACCCCATGAATCGCAGCACGCCAGGCCTCCCTGTCCATCATCAACTCCCAGAGTTCACTCAGACTCACACCCATCGAGTCAGTGATGCCATCCAGCCATCTCATCCTCTGTCATCCCTTTCTCCTCCTGCCCCCAATCCCTCCCAGCATCAGGGTCTTTTCCAATGAGCCAACTCTTCGCATGAGGTGGCCAAAGTACTGGAGTTTCAGCTTCAGCATCATTCCTTCCAAAGAAATCCCAGGGCTGATCTTCTTTAGAATGGACTGGCTGGATCTCCTTGCAGTCCAAGGGACTCTCAAGAGTCTTCTCCAATACCACAGTTCAAAAGCATCAATTCTTTGGTGCTCAGCCTTCTTCACAGTCCAACTCTCACATCCATATATGACTACTGGAAAAACCATAGCCTTGACTAGAAGGACCTTGGTCTCTTTCAAACCAGGATAGTTCTTCAGTCTTTCTTTGCCTTCCGTGGCCCCAACGTTGTTAAAGAGTACTGCTGCTCAGATATTTTGTAGTTTGAATTTTGTGATGTTTTCTCATATTCTCATAATTAGATTGAGGTTATCCATTTTTGGCAAGGATACTACCAAAGAGATGATGACATCATATCGGGGTCAATGATGTCAATACTGGTGACGTTAATTTTGATCACTTGGTTAAGGTAGTGTCTTCCATGTTTCTCCACTAGAAAGTTACTCTTTTTATCTTTGTAATTAATAAATGGAGGATTTTTTTTTCTATTTTAAAATTTTCTAAAAGATTGCTTTTCAACCAGTGAGCATAATATTACTAATCAATTCCATTCTGAGCAGTGATAAGTAGTTGGCATAATTTTTAATGGTGTTAACTGACAATCTAGTTGCGAAGATAGAAATAGCACACACTAAACAATGTTATATTAATACAAGGAAAGATATAGAGAACTACATTGTGGCAAATTGTGCAACACAAAATATAAAAACTATAGGATTGATTAAGGAAGACTTCTTGTGGGAAGCGGAAACTCCTAATGCACTCTGAAGGGTGAGTAGGGTTTTTCTAGATAGGACTTTGTAATTCAGTAAGTATATCATGTATTTAGCTCCTTGCGAACCGTACTAGGATCTGGGAATGCACAGATAGAAAACAGAATCCTTACCTTTAAAGAGCTCTGTCTAATGAGAAGGACATATGTATCTGTAAGTAGAAGGCAAATGTGATTACTGTGGTATAGTGATGGAAGAGGAGAGGGTTTTACAGGTATGGCAGAGCAAAACCACACTTTAGAGATGAAAAGAGCATAACCTTCAGGTTATCTAGCCCAAATCAATGCACTCTAAGTATGCCAAGAAGTTCCTGTGACGATGTCATTCAATCTGTACTTGAACATTTCTAGTCCCAACACGTTACTTTCTCAAAGCATCTTATTCCACTCATTGGTATCTTTTACTGCTTTTTTAAGCTAAAATTTACCTCCTCCAAACTTTCACCAGGGGGTTCTAGCTCTTTCCTCTTTTGGCATGAGAGAATATTTCTACTCTCTCTTAGGAGGATAGTCCCAGAAGTAGACATTACATCCTTCCTAACGTCCTTATTTCCAGTTAAATGTGAGTAAATTTATATACAGATCTTTCACAAGTCTTCATGTATTTGTTTGTCAATTGATATGGCAACCAGAGTTGAAGATATTCTCAGGCTTTATAAGCAATGCTCAACACCATGTAACTAGTCTCTAGACAACATAATTCAATTAATCCAGCCCAAGTGTGCTTTATTTTGGAGGCAAAACTGTTAGCTTGGCTTGTATTTTCCTTATAAATAATCCCTGTCTCCTTGCTCTCTTCCCTTCACCCTCACTTTGATCTCCTCCCTTGTAAATATTTTAGAATAATTATTATGTGAAGTCTTCCCTACAGAGTGTGGTTGGGGTTTTGAGCCTGGCATTCAAAACTTATTTATTTCTGTCATATAGTGTACTCTTCATTTTGACTTCTTGTTGGAGTTCTCTTTGAATGTTAATCTTGTCATCTGGCATGGCTTTCATTTCCCCCCACTTTTGATATCTACAGATTTGATAAGAATAGAATCTATTTTTATCCAAGGCCTTAATAAAGTAAACAAGACAGGTCAAGAACAGAGCTCTCAGGCACGCCGTTTATGTCTGGTCCTTTCACAATATAAAAAGCTCCCAGTTGCACTGTCTTTCAGCCTCCCTGTCTTTCTCTGGAGGGAACTGGCAGGAGAGAGAGCAGGGCATGTTCTGTGACAGGGATGAGCCTGACCTAAACAGAGCCCAAGGTGGCACACTGGCCAGGTTCTACTTCATGGAAGGCGAGTCACTTGGTGTCCTGTCCTAAAAGCCAGGAAGAGCCATGCTTGCTAGAGACAGAAATTATATAATGTTTTACTCCTATGGAATTTTCACACATGCATGGTCTTGTAGATATGGAACAGCATGAGATAAGTTGCCAATGAAGATTTGGGGGTAGGAAATGACAAAAAAAAAAAGCAGGATTTAAGGCAGAATATTCTGTTAATGGAACTCCAGATGGACCAGAAGGGGAAAAAAATTGGAGAACAGGAGGTTAGCAAGGAATGCCAGAGGTCCCAGGAAGTGAGGAGGCAAAGGACTTAGACAAAGACAGTAGTGAAAAGTGAAGAGAAAGGAACAAATCAGAGATAGGTGTTGCATAGAAGAGAAGTAAAATTTTGTAACTAAAAGTGAGTTTGGGGAGGGAGGAGGAGGGACTAGTAAAAGACAACTGGCGCATTTTAATCTGAAAGAATGATGGCTTGGCAGGCAGAAACAAAGGAGCTGGTAAAGGGAATCCTGGTCAGGGTGAGGTGGGTTTTTCTTGTGTCTGTGTTTGACTTAATGGTGATGAGAGAGGAGCAACATTCATCAGAACCTAAGACTGAAGAGTCATTGTCCACATTAGCATAGAAAGAGGATTTCCGAGGAATTTTATATTCAAGTTAAAACTTAAATGCCCCCTGGCAAGGCAGAACTGTACGATCACTGCAGCGGTATGCACCTTTAGGCTTCCTGGCACATTGGTGGGTCGTTGTAAAATTAATACACATTGTTTCCGGTTGATCCAAGGATCTCTTAACCTTGCAGATCCATTTATGATCTTGTAGCTGGTAAATGTGGTTATGAAAATCTTGGAAACAGAGGTCGGCTAGGATAAATGATGTCCAAAATCACAGAATGAGTCACAGGAATAAAATCCTGGGTTTTTCATCCCTTCACCATCAGCAGATATTCTGACAAAGCTGTCTACCTACTTCTAAATGGAACATTCTGCTTGTTTCTTGCAATGAATGCTCAGTTTATAATCTCCCTACACCCAGATGCACACACACAAATGAGCGCTCAAGACAGAATACAAAGATATTAACCTGAAACCTCATCACAGCCTTTGGAGAAGACCTTGTTATCAAGCTCTTGATGACCATCATCACCGGATATTCGTTAAGCACCTGATTGTGCCTCTGCTAAGGATACACACATACTGGGCAAGCAAAAGTCACATGGCTTTACCCAGTGGAGTTCATGTCTGGGCATGTAGACCCTCCATACAAGAGGAAGAGAGAAAATAATGTAAAATAGACAGACAAAAATGCCAGTGAACAAGGATTCAGCTTATGTTATACTGGAGAAAGGGAAATGGAGCAAGGCATTTTTGGTTAAGCTGATAGGGAACTTCCTCTCTCATCTTCACAAGCTTCCCTTTAATCAGTCTCCCCAAAGATTTTGGCTATTCAGATTCTATACTGTGGGGTGGTCTGAAGACCCAAGAGCTAAATATGTTTTACTCTTTGTTCATTTTTATTGTTGGTTCCTCTTATTAGACATGAGCATTTTCCTTTTAAGTCCAATATATCATTCTTTTTCTTGTAAGCAAACATTGCCTATTCCTGATATGGCATCAGTGCAGGTGTTCTGATGTCTGGTTCTAACCTTGGATTGTCTAGGTCAGAGGCCTATCAAACTTTTATCTATAAAGGTCCAGAGAGGAAACATTATAGACTTTGCAGGCCATATGATCCTTGTTACAACTGAACTCTTTTGTAGTGACAAAGATGCTGTAGACATGAGAAAACAAATAGGTGTGATGAGGTCCCAATAAACAGGGTCTGGACTGCGTTTGACTCTAGAGCTGTGATTTGCTGATTTAGAAAAGGCAGAGGAACCAGAGATCAAATTGCCAACATCTGCTAGATCATCAAAAAAGCAAAAGAGTTCCAGAAAAACATCTATTTCTGCTTTATTGACTATGCCAAAGCCTTTGGCTGTGTGGATCACAATAAACTGTGGAAAATTCTGAAAGAGATGGGAATACCAGACCATCTAACCTGCCTCTTGAGAAACCTGTCTGCAGGTCAGGAAGCAACAGTTAGAACTGCACATGGAACAACAGACTGGTTCCAAATAGGAAAAGGAGTACGTCAAGGCTGTATATTGTCACCCTGCTTATTTAACTTATATGCAGAGTACATCATGAGAAACACTGGGCTGGAAGGAGCACAAGCTGGAATCAAGATTGCTGGGAGAAATATCAATAACCTCAGACATGCAGATGACACCACCCTTATGGCAGAAAGTGAAGAGGAACTAAAAAGCCTCTTGTTGAAAGTGAAAGAGGAAGTGGAAAAAGTTGGCTTAAAGCTCAACATTCAGAAAACAAAGATCATGGCATCTGGTCCCATCGCTTCATGGGAAATAGATGGGGAAACAGTGGAAACAGTGTCAGATTTTATTTTTGGGGGGCTCCAAAATCACTGCAGATGGTGATTGCAGCCATGAAATTAAAAAGATGCTTACTCCTTGGAAGGAAAGTTATGACCAATCTAGATAGCATATTCAAAAGCAGAGACATTACTTTGCCAACAAAGGTCCATCTAGTCAAGGCTGTGGTTTATCCAGTGGTCATGTATGGATCTGAGAGTTGGACTGTGAAGAAAGCTGAGCACTGAAGAATTTCTGCTTTTGAACTGTGGTATTGGAGAAGACTCTTGAGAGTCCCTTGGACTGCAAGGAGTTCCAACCAGTCCATCCTAAAGGAGATCAGTCCTGGGTGTTCATTGGAAGGACTGATGCTGAAGCTGAAACTCCAGTACTTTGGCCACCTCATGAGAAGTGTTGACTCATTGGAAAAGACCCTGATGCTGGGAGGGGTTGGGGGCAGGAGAAGGGGATGACAAAGGATTGAGGTGGCTGCGTGGCATCACCGACTTGATGGACATGAGTTTGAGTGAACTCCAGGAGTTGATGATGGACAGGGAGGCCTGGTGTGCTGCGATTCATGGGGTTGCAAAGAGTTGGACACGACTGAGCGACTGAACTGAATTGAACTGAAACTAAAAGAAAGAAGTTTGTTTGCTAACAAAAGTGTGTTAAAAACCAATTCAGAGGGAAGGGCTAATTGAAAGAGTAACAACGAAACATATACATTACCACATGTAAAATAGAGAGCCTGTGGGAATTTGCTGTAGGACACAGGGAGTTCAAACCCAGTATTTGGTGACAACCTAGAGGTGTATGGGGTGAGAGGTGGAAGGAAAGTTCAAGAGGGAAGAGACCTGTGTATTATGACTCATTATGGTTAATTCATGTTGTTTTATGTCAGAAATTAACACAATATTGTAAAGCAATTATCCTCCAATAAGAAGAAACAAAACAAAACCCAACCCATATCTCCCTATGTGTGATGAAAACTTCTTGGCCAGTAGAGAGAGTAATATTAAGAAATGGCAAAGTTCATGTGAGGTCTTCAGTCACAGAATTTCTCAGCAAATATAACTGCTCTCATCTATACTTTGTCAGTTTTAGTCAAACCTTCATTATAATTAGTCTTTGAGAGCTTGATTTCATTACCCATTTTGTTTCTGGGAGAAGGGATAACTATGTTCTGTTTATTAAATGTGCCTGGTTACTTCTTAAAAATGACCTTCTAGAAATTTTCCTAAAGATTTATTTCTTCTTCTTAGCAGCTATATTAAGGGATCTCCTCCTGACTTGACTTTTTGGGGTCACATATACTTGCTGTACCCATTGCTCCCCTTTTCCCTTGAAATCTTCACACTGGGACCACATTCATCCATCACTTGTTTTTTTGTTGGTTTATTTCTTAATAGACAATAGTCTACTCTCCACTGACTGCACCGATAGAAAGCAGTGGTGTAGATAACCTAGAAACTATGCTGTTTAGTTGCTCAGTCTTGTCTGACTCTTTGTGACCCCATGGACTGTAGCCTGCCAGGCTTCTCTGTCCATAGGATTTTCCAGGCAGGAATACTGGAGTGGGCTGCCATAAATCACTCCAACTTTGGAATGCTTCATATGATTTTTGTGGGAACAGATTTACCCCTGTAGTTGTATTCTACCCAACCTAATATTAAAATCAACACTCATTTCTGGATCACCTCATTGACTGAAGTGATAGAAAAGTATGTCTCTGATTAGGAAACTCAGTTGACTTGGGTGGCTAATAAGAAATTTGAGTATATGAATAGCCAGATAACAACTGACATGCCAATCAAAATATGTTTAAAAGCCCTACTATTTGTTGTGGACGTGTAACATCTACTTAAATATTATTCAGTTCAGTTCATTTCAGTTGCTCAATTGTGTCTGACTCTTTGCCACCCATGGACTGCAGCACACCAGGCTTCCTTGTCCATCACCAACCCCAGAGCTTATCATGTCCATCGAGCCGGTAATGCCATCCAACCATCTCATCCTCTGTCGTCCCCTTCTCCTCCTGCCTTCAATCTTTCCCAGCATCAGGGTCTTTTCCAGGGAGTCAGTTCTTCACATCAGGTGGCCAAAGTGTTGGAGTTTCAGCTTCAGCATCAGTCCTTCCAATGAATATTCAGGACTGATCTCCTTTAGGATGGACTGGTTGGATCTCCTTGAAGTCCAAGAGACTCTCAAGAGTCTTCTCCAACACCACAGTTCAAAAGCATCAATTCTTTGGCACTCGGCTTTCTTTATAGTCCAATTCTCACATCTGTTCATGACTACTGAAAACACCATAGCTTTGACTAGACAGACCTTTGTTGATAAAGTAATGTCTCTGCTTTTTAATATGCTGTCTAGGTTTGTCATAGCTTTTCTTCCAAAGAGATATTTTTATTTGCATTTTTTAACCCTTAAGACAACTGTATTTTGGGGATATTGTAGTCTTCATCCTGAAGATTAGGCTTTGAAAGGTAAAATGACTCCCTGCAGTTCTCAAAAGCATAAAGAAAAGGGTTGGAATGTGTGCTCAATCTTCCAATAATAGATGCAGCAGCCTTTAAACAGCTGCCTCTGGGTCTAGTGAATGGATCCCATGCAATTCAGAAACGTCATTGCCCTCCCCCCTTCCTGTACACTGAGAGGGCATCTCTTGCATCTCCGGCATTGGCAAGTGGATTCTTTACCACTAGCGCCACCTGGGAAGTCCCAGTATCTGTATCCGTAAAACAGCCATGGCAATTAAGACATAGAACATCTTCATTATCTCCAAAAGTTTCCCTGTGCCCCTTGGCAGTCCATCTCTCCTTCTGGCTCTGGTTATAAGCAAGGCAAGCACTGATCTGCTCTTTGTCTCTATAGCTTAGTTTGTATTTTGTATGCTTTGAATAAATATAATCATACAGTATGTACTCCTCTGTGTTGGTTTCTTTCATTTAATATAAAGATTTGGAGACTTATCCATGTTGCATTGTAAGTCGTTTGTTCCTTTTTATTGCTGCGTAGTATTTCATGGTAGTATAGATATATCACAATTTGTTTATTCATTCTCCAGTTGATGGATGTTTGGGTTTCCAGTTTGGGGCTGCTCTGAACATTTGTCTGTAAGCCTTGGTGTGGACATATGTTTTTATTTCCTTTGGTAAGCCCTAAAATTAGAATTTCTGGGTCATATGGTAGATATATATTTAACTTTGTAAGAAAAAGCCAGTTGTTCTCAGTGGTTTACCATCTTACATTCCCACTAAGAGTATATGTGAGTTCCAATTTCTCCATATTCTTGTCAAAACTTGTTATTGTCAGTCTTTTATTTTTAATTTTACTTATTTTTATACAATTTTAAAGAGTACATTCTGTTTACAGTTATTATAAAATAGCGGCCATATTCCCTGTGTTGGTCAGTCCATCCTTGTAGCCTACCGTATGCAGCTGTTCTTACGAGCATGTACCAGTATCCCCTTGTGATTTTAACTTGCATTTCCCTGATGGCTAAGGACTTTGAACATCTCTTCATATCCTTATTTGCATTATCTTCTTCTGTGAAACATGTGTTTAAATTTTAATCTTTTTGTTTTTACCAGGTTGTCAGTATTATTGGGTTATAAGAAGTCCTTATATATACAAACTAGATACCAACCTGTCATATTTATTTGTGTGGTGGATATTTCTCTCAATTTATTGTGCACGTTTTCATTTTCTTAATGGTAGCTTTTAAAGAGCAAAAGATTTACATTTTGATCAGCTTCAGTGTATTGAATTTTTTCTCTTTGTTTTTGTGCCTGGTCTTTCTTATCTTTCCCTATCTCCAAGATTTTAGAGAGTTCCCCCTATGTTTTTTTCCTAAAAGATTACTGCTTTGGGCTTTTATGTTGTTGTTCAGTTGCTCAGTCATGTCTGACTCTTTGCGAACTCATGGTCTGCAGCATGCCAGGCTTCCCTGTCCTTCACTATCTCCCAGAACTTGCTCAAATTCATGTCCATTGAGTTGATGATGCATCCAACCACCTCGTCCTCTGTTTAGCTTTTATATTCAAGTCTATTGTTAACTTTGAGATAATTTTTATATACGTTATGAAATGTGTCAGTGTTCGTTCTTTTCTATACAGTTTTCTTGTTCTAGCATCATTTGTTGAAATGACCATTCTCCCCACCCCACTGAGTTGCTTTGACACTTTTGCCAAAAAATCAGCTGACCATATAAAGTATGGATCTACTTTGGATTCTATTCTGTTCCATTGGTCTGTAAGTCTCTTCTGTCCTCTAATACCACACTGTCTTTATTATTATGCCTCTGTTGTAAATCTTGAAATAAAATAATATGAAACCTCTGTTCTTTACAGATTACTTTAAAAATTCTGGAACCTTTTTTGTCTTTCAGTATTAATTTTAGGAATGAACTTGTCAATTTTTGCAAGAAAAGGAAAGGGTTTGCTGAATTTTTGATTGTGAGATTATTGGAATGTCTAGCTCAGTTTGCATAGAATTGACATTTAATGACTTTGGAGTCTTCTGAGCTGTGAACCTGGCATGTCTCTGCACTTTTAGGTCTTTAACTTCTTGAAGCAGTATTTTGCCACTTTCGCTGTAAGCTCTTACACACTGTAAAAGCTTACACACTGCATAGTTTCCCAGAGCTGCTGTAATAAATTACCACTAAATGGTTGGTTGAAAGTAACAGAAATTTATTTCACTGTTGAGGAGGCCAAAAGTCCAACATCAAGATATTGGCAGATTGGTTCTTCTGAACACTTGGGAGGAGAATCAGTCCCCTGCCTAGCTCCTGGCATCTGCCAGCAGTCCTCGGCATTCCTAGGCCAATTTCTTGCCTCTGTTTTGACCTGGTCTTCTCCTTCTATGCCTCAGTGTCTTCTTTTCTATCTCCTATAAGGACACTGCTGTTGGATTTAGAGACCACCCTAACCCAGGATGATCTCATCTGAATATTTTTATCTTACATCTGCAAAGACCCTTTTCCCCCACAAAAGTTTACATTCTGCGGTTCCAGGTAGAGATATCTTTAGGAGCCATAATCCAACTCACTATGCACCTAGTTTTGAAACTGTATTCCTGAGTATTTTATGTTTTATGATAAATGGATTTTTAAAATTTCATTTCCAATGATTTGTTGCTAGTATATAAAAATGTAATTGACTTGTATTATTAATCTTATATCTTGTGATTTTACTAAAGGCATCTCTTAGTTCTGGTCAGTGTTATTTAGATTCCTTCAGGATGTTCTACATCAGCAACCATGCCCTTTAAAAACAGAGGCAATTTTACTTCTTTTCTATGTATGCCTTTTATTTTTCTTGCTTTGTTAAAAATTACTTGGATGTCCAGTGAGATGATGGCTAGAAGTAGTAAACATAGGCATCTTTACCTTGTTCCCTATCTTAGGGGGAGATAGTTTTATAAGTAACTATCAAGGATGATGTTAACAATAGGTCTTATTTAAAATCTTTATTGACTTTGCTACAATATTGCTTCTGTTTTATGTTTTGGTCCTTTGGTCACAAGGCATATGGGATCCTAGCTCCCCAACCAGGGATCAAACCTATACCCCCTGAATTGGGAGGCCAAGTCTTAACCACTGGGCTGGCAGGGATGGCTTGACAATAGGTTTTTTATAGAATGCCCCTTTTCAGATTGAGAAAATTTCTTTCTATTCCTAATATGCTGAATGGTTTTTCTTTCTTTTTTTTTTTTTGGTCGTGAATGGGAATTGAATTTTTTCAAATGATTTTTCTGTACCTGTTGAAATAATAATATGTTTTTCTCTATTTATCCTATTAACATGGTGAATTTCATTGCTTGAATTTTAAATATAAAACAAATATTACATCTCTGGAATAAATTCTAATTGGTAATGTTGGATTTTTATGTTGTTAGCTTTGATTTATTATAATTTTATTAAGAACTTTTACATCTGTGGTCATAAAGGTATTGGTCTGTAATTGCCTTGGAATTTATTCATCCAATTTTGGTAAAAAAAAAAAAAAGAATCAGTTGGAAGTGTTCTCTTATATCTATTTTATGGAGAATTTTATAAGTGTAGTGTTATTTCTTCCTTGAAAATTTGGTAGAAATCACCAATGATACCATTTTGATCTGGCATGTTCTCTGTGGGGAGGTTTAGATAGTGAATTTAATTGCTCTAACAGGTATAAAGAAAGCTATTTAGATTTTCTGTTTCATCTGTATCAATTTTAGTTAGTTGTATTTTTCAATGAGTTTTTTTTCATTTTATTTAAGTTCTAGCCTACTTGTTTTTATTTATCTAGCCCAGACATTTTCTCTTCTGTGAAAACTTTCCTGACACCTTCAATAAGTGATTTCTCATCTTTGTGCCACTACTTTATCTAGTATCATTTGTCGTCTCCACTTTTCTTTCAGCTTGTCTGTTCATGTATCTCTTCCTATGCTAAATTAAGAGCCCAGAAATTCAGTGATTCCATCCTATATATCTTTGTGTCTCTGCCACTTTGTACGTTGCTCGGCACATAATAGATGACCCTCCCTCCCAATTTAAATTATCAAATTATTTTGTATACTGTTGTTTAATTTATAGTTACATAAGCACGTTTTTAATTTCCCTAGTAGATTATGAGCGTCTTTTGCAAAAATGGCAAGTATTATTCAATATTTATATTCCTTTTATTTCTTATATTTAGAATGATTTTTAAACTATTAAGTTGAATAGACTTACTGAATAGTACAGAAAAAATCAGTATTCTAGGAACTCAAAGAGAGAGGTTAAATGGAAACCTGGAAATCACACATCAATAGAGTAAGAAAAATAAAGGAACTAACATTGTTAAGCACTTACTATGTGCCAGACATTATGATAAACAATTTATATTCCTTATCTCATGTAACCTTAAAATACTTAGGCACAGAAAATAATATCATCCCCATTTTATAGATCAGGAATCTGAGGTTCAGAAAAATTAAGTACTTTTCCCAAGTAAGTCCACAGAGTTATTAAGTGGCAAATCTGAGTTTCAGATCCAAGTCTAAATGATCCCATCATCGATGTTCTTGGTTTCAATCATACTTTTTTTCCATTTGAGTTTCACTTGTCTCACCAAGTGAGATGCTTGATGGATTTGCCCAAGTTACCTTTAAACTTTGCTAAAGTAGATTATTCTGTGGTTCCCCTGATTGAGCTTTGGAATCATTGTACATTTAGAAAAGCTACAAAACATTCCCTAGAAACGTGTTCTGCCTACAGCATGATCCAGGACAGACTTATCTCAAAGTATGTTGCATAACTCCCTGTGGTCTTCCCACCACTGTTCATCAGCCTTTCGTCCATAATCCTAGCATTCTTTCGATGGTATCGGGTGCCACCATTCTGGCAAATTGGGGGTGTCATTGGTTTCTGAGTCCCTACCCAAATAGCCTGGGGCTTTCCAGATGACTCAGTGGGCCATAGTCCATGGGGTCACAAAGCGTTGGACATGACTAAGCATTGGACATGAGTGTGTGAGTACATAGACACACTCACACACCCAGATAGCATAAGGGGAGTTAAGAGGTCAAGACCATGATAACTCCATCTCCGTGACTTGGTATGAAAGGAGAGTATCTTTCCTCACAGTGGATCTCACCTTTAGGAATGTTTCATGTTGGTTCTGTTTAGAAAGATCTGTAGGCTAATTTGTGTAATGCAGTTCTTCTCCTTTTGCCTTGGTACAAGATGAGTAAAACACCAGATCCAGTCATGTAAGATGACTTCTAACTATCTTATTTAGATGCTTCTTCTAGCATCTAAATAAGATGCTTCTACCTTCAGTTTATTTTCTCTCTCAACACAAGTACTCTGTAAGTCACCTAGAGCTGGGTTGCCTGTGATAACCAGGCTTTTCTTAATTAGAAAAATGAATAATGCACCATTTTACCAATATATCTTAGCCAAAGAACTGGGAGGGGAAGAAGTTTTTCTGTGATTTCAGTCTTTCACTTGAAACAAGATGTTTTTGAGGTCTTCTCAATGTTAAAAAAATAACAACAATATCATTTGTTTATTTATTTACATACAATACTGTGATCAGGAACTTGCTACTTCCCCAGAGAAACTGCTGCAATGCCTCAATGAGGTGACCACTTAACAATTCATACTGACCATTCCCTGTGGTCTCTCATGGTGTGGGTGATACTTTCATGTATTACAAGCACCAGAAAAGGGAGCTGGATCAATTCTCTCTGTTTAAATTCTAGTCTTGGTTGGAATGATTCCCTTAGGCAGCCACAGCTCTAGGTTCTTTCTGACTAAAAAGTATAGCAAATATTCTCAGAGCTGTTCATATTAGGATAAAAAAAAAATCTAAAAAGTGTCCTTGCCCTTTAAATGTCAGAGATCTTTCTCACTTTCAGGTAGGAGATATGGCTTCTTTGTGGTGTGAGCTTCAAACTTGTTGGGAGGAGGATGTTGTTGAGACTTGTCATTAATTAATCATGTTTACCATGCAAAACCTGGGTCATTTGATATTCCACACGGAGGTAAGAGAGGAGAAAATAGCATAAATACATGATCCTTTGGAAGCAGTTTTCCGTGGAAATATTTGAGTAGGCAGTTGAAATCAAGGTAAATATAGGAAGAATAGGAGTTGGGAGGGCTTCCCTGATGGCTCAGTGAGTAAAGAATCCACTTTAGGATTCTTTATGCAGGAGACACGGGAGACATGAGTTCAATTCCTGGGTTGGGAAGATCCCCTGAAGAAGGAAATGGCAGCCCATTCTAGCATTCTTGCCTGGGAAATCCCGTGGACAGAGGAGCCTGGTAGGCTACAGTCCATAGCATCACAAAGAGCCGGACACGACTGAGTGACTAAGCACAGCATAGCACAGGAGTTGGGAAGAAAAGAAGGGCAGAATGTAACCCCCTTCTCCCTTCCACCTAGCACTATGCTTAGACTAGTCTGTAGCAGGGTGCCTCCTAAGATCCTTGCTGCACCTAAGTGCCTTGCTGAGTGAACAGAATGAATGGATGGGTGGGTGTCAGGTTCTGAGCTTGCTAACATGGTAGCTTCAAACTGTGGCAGATTTGTTGTGTTCCATCTCGGTGCTACAGAAGCTCAGGAAAGACCTTTCAGAAGCTGAGCTGTGCTCTGCACTGTCTGGATAGGACCAACTTCTGTAGTTCTCTTTCTCTCTTTTTCATTGAGGTACAGTTGCTTTACAGTATTGTACAGGAAAGTGAACCAGCTACGTGCATCCATGTCTCCCCTCCCTCTGAGCTCTCCCTCCTCCCCTCGCCATCCCCCCCACCTAGGCCATCACCGAGCACTGACCTGAGCTCCCTGTGTCGGACAGCAGGTTCCCACTAGCCGTCCGTTCTACACATGGCCGTGCACATATGGTAATCCCAATCTCCCAATTCATTGCAGCCTTGCCCTGGGCCCACACATCTGTTCTCTACGCATGCATCTCTGTCCCTTCCCTGCAAATAGATTCATCTGTACCATTTTTCTAGATTCCACATCATGTGTTAATAAATGATATTTGTTTTTCTCTTTCTGAGTTGCTTCACTCTGTGTAACAGACGAATGGACAAAGAAGATGTGGTACATATATACAATGGAATGCTCCTCAGGTAAAAAGGAATGAAATTAGGTCATTTGTAGAGAACATGGATGGACCTAGAGTCTGTTACACAGAGTGAAGTAAGAAGAGAAAATTAATTCCTACTGTTCTCTTTATCCAGAGGCAGAAGGGACCCTCTTGCCTGCAACTGGAATACTGTTGCCAGTTTCGACAAAGAATCTATATTGCCTAAGGAAACCAGTGTTTCCTCTTCCAGCATTCAGTCTTGGCTCCTTTGCCTGAGAAGGCTGTTCTTAGAAATGTCCTCCAGAGACTTTTCTATTAAACCAGGATGCAAAATGCATTGCTGTGCAATTCTGCTGCTGAGGTCCTATGAAAGGAATGAGTTGGGACAGATGCAGAAAAGTATTAGGACACATTTTCCCCATTCTTCATCTTGCACAACCCAGAAGTGAACTTATTTTCATCAAGATGACCCAATTCTTGGCATGTTTTTCTACCCTCTTTTACCCATAATAGTTTCAAATCACTGTCTTTAATTCAAACTGTGCAAAACAACAAGAAAATGAAAAGAAGATAACTGGTTAATCAAAAGCAAAATGGCATTTAATTAAAACTAAGCTGGCAAATTCATGGAAAATAAAAGTATTTTACTAAAAAAAAAAAAAAAAGAAGAAGAAGAAGAAGAAGAAACAGCCCTGTGATTAAACCTCAGAGCCACAAGGAGCATCACTGTCCTTTTGAGGTTTTGAGTGTATTTCATTTGTACATTGGAAGCAATTATTTGTCACATTGTTGATAATCTGTCTACTAAATTGTGCACTCAGCACTGCCATCATTTTAACCTTTCTTAGTCACCAGACTTTCATCTTCTTTCTGCACTTTCCTCTAATTTCTGAGCGGTAGTTTATTTTCATAAGCTTTTAATTAAAACAAATTAAAATATAGTTGATTTACAATGTTGTGTAATTTCTACTGTACGGCAAGGTGATTTATATATTCTTTTGTACGTTCTTTTTCATTATGGTTTATCTCAGGATATTGAATATGGTCCTCCGTGCTGTACAGTAGGACCTTGTTGTATATCCATCCATCTGCTAACCCCAAACTCCCAGTCCATCCTTCCCCCACCACATCCCCTTTGGCAACCACAAGTCTGTTCTCTGTGTCTTCTTCCTAGCTATACTGATTTGTGTCACAGTCTACTCATTTCACTAGGTATCTTTATTTGCATAAAGTGTCCTTCTTCTCTGTTTCTTTCCACTACCTTGACCCCACACTCATCCTATAGTCAGAATCAGGACACAGAGCAATTCAGACCCTGAAAAGAGAATAAGAGGCTGGCTCTTAATTATCCTTCCCCAATAATCTTGAAAGATTGAGGATGAAAGGTTATGCCTAGAGAATTTCCTCTTTACATTCCTAAAACTGCATCAGAGAAACTACTAAATTTACTCAATGATCCATAGTCTTTTTAAGTAAAGAATTTTCTGTGTGTATCTCAAATCTTGTTGGGATCTTTTGTGGCAAGGCAGTATGATGAGAAATAAACATTCCCTATAGTCCGATGTATTGGGTATGCTCTTGGAAACGTGGGAGGGATGTTTGCCAGAGAGTCTTGGCAGTTTTGAGAGATAACTGGCCAAGTCATAAGGGAATGAGAAGAAGAAGTTTATGTAAAACCAAGTCCAGCATTGTGTATAAAACACAGGTTTCAATGTAAAGAAATCTGTTGCCTTAAAATCTTGGGAAATATATCACCACATCTTGTCTTTACTACACAGATAACCCACACAAGTAGCCTCTTCTTTAAAAAAAAAAAAAGATTTTTTTTTTTGAAATAAGAATATAAGAAAATCAAGATGCTCTTAAAGAAATGGATCCCTTTATATTAATTTTCTCCTTGATTTTACTTTTAAGAGTTAAGACAACATTTCAGGAGAGAAATGTGGAGAAGGATAAAGGGAAATCAATAAAGTTATTCTGTGACTTTTCCCAGGAGGGAGCTGTGTTAATTGAGAATGACTTGCTTGGCTATATATCAAGTCCAAGGAGACCAGGAGTTGATTTTGAACCAGATTTCCCTGCTAGACTGAAGAAAATAAATATGTATATTGATGTATATACATGTGTGTGTATGTATGTGTATGTTATTTTGTTGCTAAGTCATGTCCAACTCTTTGTGACCCCAGGGAATGTAGCCTGCCAGGTTCCTCTATCCATGGGATTTCCTAAGCAAGAATACTGGAGTGGGTTGCCATTTCCTTCTCCAGGGGATCTTCCTGACCCAGGGATCAAACCCACGTCTCCTGCATTGGTAGGCAAGTTCTCTACCACTAATCACCAGGGTAGCCCATATATGTGTGTGTATATATAGATATAGATATAATTTTATTAGAATGGTTTATGTTTGTATTTACACTATTATATACATTTACCAGGCTTCCTAGGTGGTGCTAGTAGTAAAGAACTCACCTGCCAATGCAGGAGATGTAAGAGACATGGGTTTGATCCCTGGGTCAGGAAAATCACACTCTAGCATGGCAACCCACTCCAGTATTCTTGCCTAGTAAATCCTGCAGACAGAGGAGCCTGGTAGGCTATAGTCCATGGGGTTGAAAAGATCAGACATGACTGAAGCAATTTAGCATGCATGCACATACATTTTACTATATATTTAAAAAGTATGTGAATGTGTATACACACATATTTAAAAAGTAGGTAAGAGTAATTTCTTTAGATAAATAGTAATACCAGACAAAAATTCTTCTCATCATATTTCATATATATTGATTTAGATAATTTTACACTTTATAACTTTCTTTTATAAGACTTTTGACTCCAAAAGAAGGCAGTTGGTTACAAGAGCCTAAAGAGAGAGAAAAGGGAATGGGAACCAGAGTTCCTGACCCCAGGCAAGTGGACATGTCTGTGACTACAGGAAATCTTCTGAAGAGTCTCTGTGTCATTCATGTGGTCATTTTCTCTTGTGATCACATTACAGACATTTTCAGCAGGTGTGATTTCAGCCTGGAAGTCAAGATGGCCAGGAGACAGTTGGGATGCCAACTGCTGGGCTGGAATGCCGTGGCCCCATGTTTATCAAAGCAGTGGTGGTGTCTTTGTGGCCAGACTGGAACAGTGTAGTTGGTTGGGAGACAGGATACCTGGGAGTCAGACCTGACTTTACCTTCACAGTGTGATCCTGAGTGAGTTATCCATCCTTCCTGGACTTTAGTTTCTTTGATTATGAAATGGAGTGGATACTGATTCTTGCCCCTTCCCAGCAACATGCTGATTTGCTGCCCAAGAATCTTGTCAAAATTTCTTGTTCTACTCAGTGATCAGGAGATTTTGAAGACAAGTTAATGATCCTTTTAGTGACCTAACTTAGTGTGGTGAAACCCCCCCATACTGATTCTGAGCTTCTTTCTTCTCTTGTATATTCAGTCTCTAAGTTGTTGTTAACATCACCTAAGATACTGTCTTTATTTTCTAAATCCCATGTATATCATAACTGCTAAGAAACTATTCTTGTACATAGAATAGAATCTAATCAGAGAGGGACAGGACAATTCTAGAATTTTCCTCGAGGGAACTTAGGAATTCACCTAATCTAACCCCCTCATTTTATAGTTGTGGGAACAATGATCTGAGAGGTAAAATATCTTGTCCAGAGATAAGCAGAGAACTTGTGTCCCTTTAACTTTCATTGCTATGTTCTTTCCATTGATTCATGTGTCTCGGGAACACTGTAAACCAGAAATAGAACTTAATGCTGTAGAAAGCAGATTAGACCAGGGTGTATAAGTCTGATTTTCCCCAGGGCCAGATTCGAACTGGGCACATCCTGGCCATCAGGGTTGTAACATTCTCATGAAGGATGAAGAACTCAGGGTTGTCAGAGCCTCTTCTTGCCCCTCTTGCCCCATAAGACCCAGTCCAGAATCTGGATCCAACGGAACTCGTGCCTTTCTATGTTTATTTGGGATGAGGTTGCATTTGCCCTTTATCCTGTAGGTCTTACATTTTATCTTCCAGTCGACTTTCCTCATTTTGTATTCAACATTCCTGAGAGTCTGCCTTGTGATATGTCAGGGTGCAATGGGCTAGATACACAGTTGTCACCAGTGCAGTGCAACAGGTCCTGAATAAGACTTGCTTGCAGTGCTGGGGGCCTCTGAGGAAGGAGAGACTGAAGTCATCCAAAGGAGACGAGGAAGAGAGCAGCCAGCATACTCATTCTCCTTTCTCATCAGCACAGAAAGGTTCATTCTGTGCAGGGGTGTTTTCCAGACTAATGTCTTCCTTGTTTTCAATGGAAGAAGAGGAGGAGGAATATGTCAGATCCTTTTCCCGCACCCCACCCCCCCTGCCCTGCCGCTCTGCCCATCTTCAGGTCTGCTTCGGTCTTACTTGGCTTGTTCTCCATGAATTGTCTGAATCAAGCTGCTTCCTGATCCTTCACTCATTTCTTAAGACACGATGAAAAACAGTCACCAGGGCCCAGAGATACACAGGTATCAATATATATGTAGATGAGTTGGAAGGAACCCAGTATTTCCTCCCTTACTTTAGTTTTCTGATCTGTTTTCTCTGCCTTTTTTTTTTTTAAAGCTTGACAACTAGATACCTAGATGTTTCCTAGAAACACCCAAAGCATTATTACGCTTTAAACAGAATCTATCTAAACACCAGCCAGATGTTCTGTTTAATTTTCCAAATACCTTTTCTCCTTCCTTACCTTAGAAGTTTTCTCTCTTTTCCATACAGTTTAAGATACAGATTTTGAGTCACTATGCTCATGGCAGGAGAAGAAAATCATCAGTTAGAGGTTGATCATGTCTATATCACCAGTCGACAAGCCTGAGTTACATAACATTATAACCCTCAGTTCAGTTCAGTTCAGTTGCTCAATAGTGTCCGACTCTTTGCAACCCCATGAATCGCAGCACGCCAGGCCTCCCTGTCCATCACCATCTCCCGGAGTTCACTCAAACTCATGTCCATCGAGTCAGAGATGCCATCCAGCCATCTCATCCTCTGTCGTCCCCTTCTTCTCCTGCCCCCAATCGCTCCCAGCATCAGGGTCTTTTCCAATGAGTCAACTCTTCACATGAGGTGGCCAAAGTACTGGAGTTTCAGCTTTATCATCATTCCTTCCAAAGAAATCCCAGGGCTGATATCCTTTAGAATGGACTGGTAAGATCTCCTTGCAGTCCAAGGGACTCTCAAGAGTCTTCTCCAACACCACAGTTCAAAAGCATCAATTCTTTGGTGCTCAGCTTTCTTCATAGTCCAACTCTCGCATCCATACATGACCACTGGAAAAACTATAGCCTTGACTAAATGGACCTTTGTTGACAAAGTAATGTCTCTGCTTTTCAATATGCTATCTAGGTTGGTCATAACTTTTCTTCCAAGGAGTAAGCGTCTTTTAATTTCATGGCTGCAGTCACCATCTGCAGTAATTTTGGAGCCCAAAAAGATATAAAATCTGACACTGTTTCTACTGTTTCCCCATCTATTTCCCATGAAGTGATGGGACCAGATGCCATGATCTTCGTTTTCTGAATGTTGAGCTTTAAGCCAACTTTTTCACTCTCCTCTTTCACTTTCATCAGGAATCTTTTTAGTTACCTCTTTACTTTCTGCCATAAGGGTGGTGTCATCTGCATGTCTGAGGTTATTGATATTTCTCCTGGCAATCTTGATTCCAGCTTGTGTTTCTTCCACTCCAACGTTTCTCATGATGTACTCTGCATAGAAGTTAACTAAGCAGGGTGACAATATACAGCCTTGACATACTCCTTTTCCTATTTGGAACCAGTCTGTTGTTCCATGTCCAGTTCTAACTGTTGCTTCCTGACCTGCATACAGATTTCTCAAGAGGCAGGTCAGGTGGTCTGGTATTCCCATCTCTTTCAGAATTTTCCACAGTTTATTGTGATCCACACAGTCAAAGGCTTTGACATAGTCAATAAAGCAGAAATAGATGTTTTTCTGGAACTCTTTTGCTTTTTTGATGATCTAGCAGATGTTGGCAATTTGATCTCTGGTTCCTCTGCCTTTTCTAAAACCAGCTTGAACATCAGGGAGTTCATGGTTCACGTATTGCTGAAGCCTGGCTTGGAGAATTTTGAGCATTACTTTACTAGCGTGTGAATTGAGTGCAATTGTGCGGTAGTTTGAGATAAGGTTAAGTTCCCAGAAATGTACAGAATGAGCAATAATTTGTAAGCACCCATTACGTGGGAGGCACAGTTCTATGCACAGTAGAATCAGAATCAGCATGCATGCAGGTGAACCCCTTGCAGACTTGAACATATAGACCCAGAAGTCCGTAAACTGAACAGCCCAGAAGAATGAGGGTAGAAAGTCAGACTATCATGGTGAATCTTCAAAGACCTAAGAATGCTGAAAGAATTTACTCAACCTCCTCTAGTGTGGGAATGCAAGTTGGCCTCAAATTGTAGTTGGGTTGCTCCAGGCTGGCCAGCATTGGAGCGCACCATCCAGCATTCCTGGAGGGCAAAGCATCAGACCACAGGCGACGGCCTGGCTCCCTCCAACATAGTTCTCTGTGGCCCTCGTGTCACTACTCATTGCAGCATGAAGAGACTCCTTGAGAAGTGTCAAACATGGCAAATATAAAATCTCGGAGGCAGCAGCTTCTACCCTTAAAATATTCCTCGGCTTCTCCCCAGAGTGCTCCCAATCCTTTGCTCTCTGCTTTCATCTCTGCAGGAATTCTGATAGATACTGTGCTGCACCTCAGTCCCAAAAAACATGTTTGAAAATGTTTCTGTGTTTTAATTTTTCTAAGTCCGCATGCTCAGCACTTTTGGAACTCATCTATTTTACAAATGCTCAAGTAGACACAGTCGTATCTTTTTGGAAGCTCTTCCCAGCTGCTCTGTTGTTAGTTAATAATGGGGGAAACCAAGGTGTGTGGAACATGATAATACTTTTGTTCATTTGTTTTGTTTTTAATTATTTTTAATAGAAGCATAGTTGCTTTACAATACTGTGTTGGTTTCTGCCATACATCAGCATGAGTCAGCCATAGGGGTCCATGCGTCCTCTGCCTCTTGAACCTCCCTCCCACCTCCCACCCCATCTCACCCCTCTATGTTGTCACAGGGCCCTGGCTTGAGTTCCCTGAGTCACACAGAAAATTCTCACTGGCAAACTGTTCTACACATGGTAGTGTATGTGCTTCCATGCTTCTCTGTTTGCCCCACCGTCTCCTTTGCCCCGCTGTGTCCACACATCTGTTCTCTATATCTGCGTCTCCATTGCTGCCCTGCAAATATGTTCATTGGTACCATCCCAGAGCATGATCGTTCTTAACGATACCTTCGATTTACAGCAGACTCAATCTGGATGAACCCGAGGCTGTTCATACATACTAGTACATCTTTCCCCACAACAGCTGGGTTCAGAGATCTAGATTCTCTTCTTGGTGCTCCAAGAATCCTTCTTGGGGAAATATACTTAGCCATGAACAGCCTTGGTTCCCAACTATGAAACAGGAATAATGACATGAGGATGTTTACTTCCCTGCTTCCTTGTCCTACCCTTTAGAAAGTAAACAGATTTAAAAGATCCCAGAAGTCTGAGATTGAAGGAGTTATGTCTTAACTTTATGATCCTTAATGGAAAAGTGAGAGAGAATATTAGGAGCTTGACTGGAAACCCTGAAATCTGAACTGTAATTCATTCTCTTCCTTTTTTAATATTCACTTATTTGTTTGGCTGCCCAGGGTCTCAGTTGTGGCATGTGCACTCTTTCAGCTGTGGCGTGTAAACTGTCAGTTGCAGCATGTGGGATCTAGTTCCCTGACCAGGGATTGAACCCAGGCCCCCTGCATTGAGAGTGCACAGTCTTAGCCACTGGACCACCAGGGAAGTCCCTCAATCTCTTCTTGATAATGGGTCATTGCCCTGGATGGATACCTCTCTCTTTTATATGGAGAAAGTACTGAACAGTACAGTCTATCAGTAGAACATAGCAAGGTGCTCAGAGATCCAGAGACGGAGAACATAGTAAGAGGGGCCCAGTCTTCTAAAGAGCATGGCTTTGTCAGCAAAGATGCCTTTAGAGACCATAGCATCAATAGGACTAAATGTAAGGTAAGTACAACCTCCAGGCTCTGTAGCAATTTCAAAAAATATGCACACTTGAGACTGAGTGTGGGGTATCTCTTCACGACTGCTCCAGCAGAGCCACTGCACCTTACCTTTTTATGATTATACAGTGGAAGTGAGAAATAGATTTAAAGGTCTAGATCTGATAAATAGAGTGCCTGATGAATTATGGAATGAGGTTCGTGACATTGTACAGGAGATAGGGATCAAGACCATCCCCATGGAAAAGAAATGCAAAAAGGCAAAATGGCTGTCTGGGGAGGCCTTACAAATAGCTGTGAAAAGAAGAGAAGCAAAAAGCAAAGGAGAAAAGGAAAGATATAAGCATCTGAATGCAGAGTTCCAAAGAATAGCAAGAAGAGATAAGAAAGCCTTCTTCAGCAATCAATGTAAAGAAATAGAGGAAAAGAACAGAATGGGAAAGACTAGAGATCTCTTCAAGAAAATTAGAGATACCAAGAGAACATTTCATGCAAGGATGGGCTCGATAAAGGACAGAAATGGTCTGGACCTAACAGAAGCAGAAGATATTAAGAAGAGGTGGCAAGAATACACGGAAGAACTGTACAAAAAAGATCTTCATGACCCAGATAATCATGATGATGTGTTGACTAATCTAGAGCCAGACATCTTGGAATGTGAAGTCAAGTGGGCCTTAGAAAGCATCACTACGAACAAAGCTAGTGGAGGTGATGGAATTCCCGTTGAGCTGTTTCAAATCCTGAAAGATGATGCTGTGAAAGTGCTGCACTCAATTTGCCAGCAAATCTGGAAAACTCAGCAGTGGCCACAGGACTGGAAAAGGTCAGTTTTCATCCCAATTCCAAAGAAAGGCAATGCCAAAGAATGCTCCAACTACCGCACAATTGCACTCATCTCACATGCTAGTAAAGTAATGCTCAAAATTCTCCAAGCCAGACTTCAGCAATATGTGAACCGTGAACTCCCTGATGTTCAAGCTGGTTTTAGAAAAGGCAGAGGAACCAGAGATCAAATTGCCAACATCCGCTGGATCATGGAAAAAGCAAGAGAGTTCCAGAAAAACATCTATTTCTGCTTTATTGACTATGCCAAAGCCTTTGACTGTGTGGATCACAGTAAACTGTGGAAAATTCTGAAAGAGATGGGAATACCAGACCACCTGACCTGCCTCTTGAGAAATCTGTATGCAGGTCAGGAAGCAACAGTTAGAACTGGACATGGAACAACAGACTGGTTCCAAATAGGAAAAGGAGTACGTCAAGGCTGTATATTGTCACCCTGCTTATTTAACTTATATGCAGAGTACATCATGAGAAATGCTGGACTGGAAGAAACACAAGCTGGAATCAAGATTGCTGGGAGAAATATCAATAATCTCAGATATGCAGATGACACCACCCTTATGGCAGAAAGTGAGGAGGAGCTAAAAAGCCTCTTGTTGAAAGTGAAAGAGGAGAGTGGAAAAGTTGGCTTAAAGCTCAACATTCAGAAAACGAAGATCATGGCATCTGGCCCCATCACTTCATGGGAAATAGATGGGGAAACAGTAGAAACAGTGTCAGACTTTGTTTTTTTGGGCTCCAAAATCACTGCAGATGGTGACTGCAGCCATGAAATTAAAAGGCGCTTACTCCTTGGAAGAAAAGTTATGACCAACCTAGATAGTATATTCAAAAGCAGAGACATTACTTTGCCGACTAAGGTCCGTCTAGTCAAGGCTATGGTTTTTCCTGTGGTCATGTATGGATGTGAGAGTTGGACTGTGAAGAAGGCTGAGCGCCGAAGAATTGATGCTTTTGAACTGTGGTGTTGGAGAAGACTCTTGAGAGTCCCTTGGACTGCAAGGAGATCCAACCAGTCCATTCTGAAGGAGATCAACCCTGGGATTTCTTTAGAAGGAATGATGCTGAAACTGAAGTTCCAGTACTTTGGGCACCTTATGCGAAGAGTTGACTCATTGGAAAAGACCCTGATGCTGGGAGGGATTGGGGGCAGGAGGAGAAAGGGACGACCGAGGATGAGATGGCTGGATGGCATCACGGACTCAATGGACGTGAGTCTGAGTGAACTCCGGGAGTTGGTGATGGACAGGGAGGCCTGGTGTGCTGCGATTCATGGGGTCGCAAAGAGTCGGACACGACTGCGCGACTGAACTGACTGACTGACTGACGAGACTGAGTCCCAAGCCTGTACCATTACACGTCATCTCTGGACTCTCAACCTAGTATCTGTAATCTTCCCAGATCTCAGTGGGTAGAGATGCCTCACTGCTTGCCAGCCTAAACCTAATGACTGAATACCAGAGACCTAGACTGAAATAAAACTTGGCTCTTAGATGACGCACAACAGCCAAGAGTAATGATCTTTTTAATAATTCTCCTAGTGCACAGGTAGTAGGGATCTCGCCTTTTAGAAGGGCCTGGATCCTCATCCTCTTCTTCTCCCTTTCTCGCTCAGTTTACCCACTATTATACAGGAATGAAAGATTTTTTCTTTTATTTCTTGGACCCAAAAGGCCAGTGAAACCTACTTCCTCAAATTGGTAGAATTAGGCACTAAGTCAATGGACAGTAGGTTATGTTTCAGAGAACTTCAGAGACCACGAGAGTCGATCAGGTAAACTCCAGCTCTTCTATGCAGTTAAGGTTAGAAACCAGGAAAAGTCCTCTGAAACTCACCCAATGAGGAGGCAATAATATTATTTTATAGATTCATATCAAACAATATTGGACTTCCCAGGTGGCTCAGTGATAATAAATCCACCTACCAATGCAGAAGATGTGGATTCAAACCCTGGGTTGGGAAGATCCCCTGGAGGAGGAAATGACAACCCACTCCAGTATTCTTGCTTAGGAAATCCCATGGACAGAGGAGCTCGGTAGGCTACAGTCCATGAGTCACAAAGAGTTGGACACAACTGAGTGAGTGTACATACACACACTCACACACGTGCACCAGACAGTATTATTAAATATATACACTGAAGCATTATCTTACCATTGATTTCCGTACATACACACACTCACACACGTACATCAGACAGTATTATTAAATATATACACTGAAGCATTATCTTACCATTGATTTCCCCTAATATCCTAAAAGATTAAAGGAAAGCAAAAAAAAAAAAAAAACTTTCCAGTGGGCCACATATTTAGTGACATTACTCAGCCTGAGACACCTGGAGCTGATGTGAGTTTGAGGTATAGAATCCACCAGCTAACTCCTTTTGAAACCACTTGACATATAGAGTCCCTGTACCAGACATTGCTCCCTACTGGTTCAAACTTTCTTTGCTTTTGGACAAGGGCATTGCTAACCAAACAGCACATAACTAAGCTTCTTCTTCCTCCTCATCCTAGGAAGAATAGTAGGAGTGTTTTTGTCAATTGATGAGCAACTCTTGCCAACAGAAGTTAGATAGTTCACATCTGAAGCACACAGACGGACTGTGTTATCCATCTGGTTTTCCCATGAGAGATGCCACCCACCCCAAGGGTACATCTTTAGAAACTGTGTTCAGGTTAATATGGTGGAAATTACTCCAGCTTAGTGAAGATAGTCACATGGTTGTAATCCGATTCAGTGGTGTCTAAGCTCTGAATGTGCGTGGATGGCTGTCAGAGGACAGACTGAATGCTCTCCTGTGCCCCTTGCCCTCTGTTCAGAGACAGGTATTCCTCAGATGAAGACCAGCAGAGAAACTAGCCTCCCTGAAGCACCACTTACACATACTTAAATATTCTTTCCTTAGGCAAAAAAAGGAATTGTCCAATCTTTTTGCCAGAAGACATACTATGAAACCCTGGAGGCTTTCAAAGAGTCATGAAGCGTTTCTACCTTCTCAGCTTCTCTTTCTGAAATGAGGGCATCTCAGCTGAGTTGCTGATCTCAGGTCTGGACTCACCCACACCCTCTAAAGCGTAAGAGATCTCTCTCCCTGTGTAGCTCAGAATAGTCCTTCACGACCACATCATCCTGGATGCTTTATCATTTGACGTTACCTCCTAGTTCCCAGAGAAGTGAGATTTCAGATAAAATTCATCTAGCTTCCAACAGCACACCTTTGGAAGTTTTAGAATAGATGAAATAGATCAATTTGTTCTTTTTCAGAAACACAAACGGGTATAGAGGGAACCTCTGTCAGAGTACCATCATGGATAAAAAGAGTACTATTCACCATTAATTAAATGCTACTTTTAAGTGGCATTTTACTAAGCATTATTCCCAAGGCTATTTAGACATGAATCAAGATCTCTCCAAAAGTTACGATCAAAACTGCATTTACTGGGGGAGAATGGATACATGTGTATGTATGGCTGAGTCCTTTCACTGTCCACCTGAAACTATCACAACATTGTTCATCAGTTATACCCCCAATACAAAATAAAAGGGTTTAACAAATCACATTTATGTGAGTGTAAAAGTTCTTTAAAAACTACTTGTTGAGCTCCTGCTACGTGCCAGGTGTTGTGTCCTGGGAATACAACCGTGGCCATGCCACAGCCCCATCTTCCTTCACCTGTGTCTTTGGAGGTGAAGTAGCAGAGTATTTATTTAGGCAGAGCCATTACCACCGCGGTGTCTTCTGTCCTCTGGCTAAGGAGATCACACCGCCCAGCACAGGGCCTGACATATAGTCAAGCACTCAATATACATTATTAGATAAAATGAACTAAATGAAAAAAAAAAAAGAATAAATGCTAATATAAAGTGTAGAGTAGGCCATGCATAATACATAGAAACCAGACTAGTTTGAGATGATTACCTATACAAAGTGTCATTTATACTGAGCAAGGCAATAAGAGTATGCTGATAAAAAGGGAACGATCATACTTATGGAGTTAGAATCCTAGCAGTGACACTCGTGAGCGGGACAATTCTAACTATTCCAAACCTCGTCTGTAAAACACTGATGATGGCTTTCAAGGCTGCTCTGAGGATTAAATGAGATATTAGTTATCTATATCCGTCTAGCTCACTGAAGAGCTCCAGTAATAGCTTAAAGGAGTCACAGACAGCATAGGTTTAACAGTACACCAAAAAGCACCCAAGAAGTAAGGTTAACAGCACCAATATTTTGAGCATCAGAGATCAACAATAAGCTTAAATCATGGTGGAAGCAAGGGAGAGGTGCCACCTCTCTTAGCCTCCAGCCCACACAAGCGTGGAGGGAGCAGGTGATGTGCAGGGTTTTATCTCCCTCCTCAGGGTCATCCCAGCAGGATTTTGTGTTCAACTTTCAGCTGTAGGACCATGTGCACCTTGCTGTCACTGTTCACAGGATAGTAAATGTCCTTCCGGGTGATCAGATGACCTTAGGATATTGTGATGTGTGGAGGCACTTTGTGCGTGTGTGCGACACACACACACACATACATAAAAATACAGTTTTAAAGTATAAGTTCTTGTAACAATTAGCTTTTGTCCTAAATATCATAAATATATGAGAATCCCTTCCTCTGTTCTTTCTTCCATGCAGGTACCTCAGACCTTTACTTGCTGCATTCATGTAGTTAGATGAGTTAACACACACATACACACACACCCTGTTCTCTACTGGCTCATCTGCTTTTAGGTGAGCTATTAAAAAAGTGCCCTGAGATGCACTGGCTTGATTTCTATGTTAATGCGCGTGGGGAAAGACCAGGTTGATGGAGATGCCAGCAGTGGACTTGCAGTTTGAGTTTTCAGTCTGAGATGTGAGATAGGACTATATTTTGATATGGCAAAAAAAAAAAAAAAAGTCCAACAAGACAGTGAGAGAGGTCAAAGAAAAGAGATGGTGGTGGCCAGAGATAAAGAAAAGTTGTAAAACGTAAAAGGATTTGAGACCTAAAAATCTGAGGAGTGGAAAACTAGATGTGCTTAAAATGATGATGAGGGAGAGGGAAAGCAACTATTTGGACCTGTGAATCCATGCCAGGAACTGAGAGCCAGGGGCAGTGGCAGAGGGAAAGGCCAGGTAAGACAAAGCAGAAATCTGGCTCCCTACAACGCAGCATGGAGCAGGGATACAGAATTTGCTGCAGTGGGAGGTGGGGCCAGTCTGGCACAGTCTGTGGGTTTGAAAGGAGCTGGGCGGGTTGGAGAATGCCAGGCCGTCTTTGTAGTTCTGAGTTCAGAGAGGGGGTGACAAATACTAGGTTTCAGGTCAGAAGCCTGGCTTGGGTGGCTTCTGGAGAAATTTTCCCTCTGCTCCCAAACTCTTACAGTGTGCTCATCACACCGCTGGCCTCCAATCAGAGCATGAATACGTGTCCCGGAGGCCGTCCAAGCAGAGATTTCAGCAGTGGTACCTGTTGGCCGACTCATGGGGCCCTTTCCCTTTCCTATTCCCTGGAGGCGGTAAACTGGGCTGAACACAATATCCTTGTATATTTCCCGTCATCCTCCCAACATGCTTCACCTCTCCCAGACTCCTAGGGTTAATCCCCAAGACAACCTTGCTTTGAAAGAAAAAATGTGGTGAGCCTACTTGAAGATTTGGATCCCAGAGGCCTCTTCTCTGTCCTGCCTCAGCCAGACACGGGGCAAAGAGACGGACGTATACAGAGAAAGAAGCAGTAAGTTCTTGTTGTTGCTTTTTTCAATGTTTGATTGCTCTCCAGATTTAGGGTCCCTGAAAGCAATGGGCTTTTTCTTTTCTTCTTTTTCTCTCCTCTCTCTCTTTTTTTCTTTCTTCCTCTGCAGAAATTAATCATATCCCCTTCCCATCCTGCTGGTGATTCATAAAAGCAATTGCATTAGAAAGTGCTTCTCCGTTGCTGCTCGTAGCCTGGGTTAAAGATATCTGAAGTTGATCTGTGTGTGCCTGTTCACAATACTGTAATATTTGGAAATGTATCTGCATTTGTGAAAATGATTTGTACTGATGATTCTTCCCTAGAAGAAACACTACATAGCTGGCTGATTGATTGTAATGATGATGAATTTGTCCCAGGACTGGCATGGATGTCTTCTTTGGGGATTTTTGTGCCTATTTGCTGCTCATCAAAGGGAAGCACAGCCGAGAGTTTGGAATGAGGGTGTGGTCCGCCTGATTCAGCTTCCTTCCCGGCCCATCTCTGACTCCTGCCTCCTGCTCCTCCCCTCCCACCCTGGCTCCTCCGATCCTTCCTGAGACTGCCAGTGAAGCAGCATCCACCTCTTTTCCCTTACTGCCTGTGTTGTGCTCCATCAGGTCAGAGACCACTCCTCGTGGAGTGGTCTCATCATGTTTGTGATCTCAGCATATTTTCAATCCAACTGAAATCAACTCCCTTAGCTTCTTCCATCCTGGGATTATTCATCAACATAGTAAGAGAATAATAATACTGTATTTAGAAGTTCTGTAGCACATTGCATCTCTGAGAGTCTTATAGATGTTACTAATTAATCTTCACAACACCCCATCCAGGAGCGGTAAATATTATTAACCATGATAGAATATACACACACACGTGTGCGTGCACACACACACACACACACACATACATATGCTAAGGACAGGAAAATAGTTCACTTATTTATCATGGTTCACTTGATACAGTAACTGATATTTTTGAGACACCCATCATAGATACAATAATTAGAGATGTGCTTTTGTTAACAAAACCACTACCCACTCTAGCGTACCCTTGGGTACTAAATAATTACCCACTTTGTGTGGTTATCTAGCTCACTAATTACCCACAGAAATTGGGGTCAGGTGTTAACTGCTTGAAATAAGTATCCTCTAAAGACATCGCTGAGTTGTATAGAGAAAATGATGTGTTCATAGCAAAACTTTTGTAAGTTACATATTTGTGTATCTTGGTAAACAGAGTGAATACAGACGGGGATAGATTAGCTCAGCGTGTGAAAATCATGCTGAGCCATTGCTGCAAATATACAGAGGTTTTGGAGAAGCTCAGGAAATGTCATTCTCTGTCTGCCTTTCCTTCGTGAAGATGATCACAATAGTGATTCCCATAATCTGGACTTCATATATGAGGACACTAAGACAATTGATGATTCTCCTTAGGAATGATTCATTTTGGTGTTACAGGGAGGCACCCAGTGAGTCAAAGATTTTTTTTGACAGCTCCACCCTTTATGATTATTCTAGCATGTTTCTTTTTCTGCATCAGTGTAGTGCAAACATCCTATTAGCCAAATCTGAAAAAGATTCTAACCCAGTCTCCAATCCCTGCCAGCCATCTCTTTCTCCTTCCCAGTAATGACAAAAAAAAAAAAAAGGAAACCCAGCACTATCTATGATTGTAGGTCTTTCCCTTTCTGCCTTGATTTGTTCTGCTTTCCTCTCTCCTCCTCTCCCTTCTTCCTCTCTCTGCATCTTCTTCTTGTTTGTGCTTTTTCTTCTTTTCCTTGGCATCCATCTGTGCTTCTGCAGGTCTCACAGTCAGAGACAAAGCACAGTATCTTGAGTTGAGCACAAAGAAGCCACCTTTTAAAAACATCAACTTGGAAGAAACCTGCATCATCAGCTACCTCCCTCCCTTCCTCGGTCTTTACAGAGCCTGGCATTATATTCAACACAGCACTGCCTGTTGTCTGCATGATTCTAGCCACAAAAATTGGGTGAAGGTGGCAACACACCCACTGTGTGTTCAGATAGGTAGAGACCCCAATTTTCAAGGGACACCTGCTCACAGGATCCTTGGGTAGCTGAGCTTTTAAGATATGTGCCAGCAAAAATGATAGGAGATGCTCCCTTCATCAATTCAGCATGTCTTTCATTTTCTTCTTGTGCCACATTTTTTTTTCTGTCATCTGAATGATTATTTCTCATGATCAAGGGACCATCAGCTGATCAATGAAGTGTGTATGGATCTGATGGACATTTGAGGAGAAATGCTTCAGGAGTAGGAAAAGATGTCTGCAGTGGAAGCAGAGGGTCAGGATGAGCTACAGTCATTGACACGTTCCCTTGGATTTGGAAATGAACTTAAGTGGTAAATTAGTACACATGGAAAACAGAGTCAATGAGTAAAGCACAGCCATTGAAAAGAAAGAGATTTTTAGCATTGTAGTCATCACATGCCTTAATGGAGTATATGCTTTAAATACAGATTTGAATCACTGCTCTTTTATCCCTCTAGATGTCAATTTCAAAGAAGTCCTTGTGCATTGTTGACTTTCTGTCCGCAAAGAAAACCCACCAAGATTCACCAAGTACATCACCTGCAGTCACATGGATACGTGTTTTAAATGCCCAGGGGATGTTGAACAATTAGGCAGAGAACTGCACTGTGGTCTCTTCTCTTCACTGCTCCCCTCCACCCCCCATTTTTTTTCTCTTTTAGAAAATGTGATACCTGATCTCTGGATCTAGCAGGGATGAGGGGTTTTTTGTTTTCGGGGTTCTTTTTGGGTTTTGTTTTATTTTTATTTGTATAATACAATGTCTGGCCTTCCCCCTGACCTGCTGGTGTATTTTCGGTCTCATTAGTAGTCAGAGAGAAGCCCTTGTGCATCCGGTGCTGGGAGTCAGGTCTGAGACACAGGACAACAGAGAGAGGGAGCGGGCGAGAGGATATTAGAAGAGAGGCTTGTCTCCAAGATATGGAAGGAAGTGAGAAATGACAGGACTGCAAGCTTTGTATGGAGGAGCCTGGCAGGGCGGGGGGGGGGGGGGGGGGGGGGGAGGGGAGAGGGGGTTCTTGGGAGC